>BLKR01009313.1:0-133571 GCA_011170035.1 Teleogryllus occipitalis
AAGGAATAATACTTCCTGGCGCAACAACATGGAAACGATAATTTGAATAACTATATTTCCCAATGAATTCTAGAAGACGTGCACAGATAATGAAGTTACATTTATTTCCAGAAGCAAAACAAGGGGCCATCTCAGCATTCCCTCAATGGATCAGGGAAACTGGACGAAAAACCTGATCGAGATGGGGGTCATTGACTCGGAGGCTGCAATACAATACTTGTTACAGGTTTTTATACACATTTATACAGTCCAAGCGGTAAATAATTCATTAGGTATCATTGTTAAAATTAATGTTACTTTACTTGTGATGTTCAGTATAGTCTCTAATTGTATAGAAACAGTTATGCATCAAAAACTATTTCACTTTGGATTTAAACGTTTCTATTGAATTTAATCGTTTAATGTCATCTGGCAAAGTGTTGTAAAATAATGTACAAGTATTGTATGTGAATTTTGTGTAATGAGCTGTTGATACTGTCACCTAATGAATATATTTTCTACGTCGAGTGTTATAGTAATAGACTTCGACATTTTCTGAAAATATATTTCCGCCCTTAAGCAAGTCATTTTTGACAAAAACCACTGATTCGTAAATAAACAGACAAGGTAATGGTAAAATTCTTAGATTAATGAAGAAAGTCTTACAAGAATCACGTGGGTAGGATTTGGTTATTATTCGTACAATTCGTTTTTGTAATCTAAAAGTCTGGGAGCTATAAGATGTATTTCCCCAGAATATTATGCCATATCTCAGGCGGGAATGAACATTCGCGAAATATACACAACGAGCAGTATGAAGGCTGGCTGAATTTGCAAGAATTCTGAACGCGTAGCATAATGAACTTAATTTTGTGTTCAATTCATTTAAATGAACGTTCCATTTAAGGTTTGACTGAATTGAGAGACCTAAAAATTTTGTTGCCTTAACATCAGTCAATGGTACACCGTTCATTTTCAATGGAGCACAGCATTGTTTATTTGAAATGGAAAACTGCATTAAAACTGATTTATTTTCGTTTACTATTAATTTATTTCGGAACCAATTTAAAACATCTGATATTGTACTATTTCCGGATTCTTTATTGCTAAAGTATGTTCGTATCATCCGCAAAGAGAACCGTTCTTCCGTTTTTAATCGTCGAGGGCATATCGTTTACGTAAAGTAGGAACAGAATAGGGCCTAAAATCGATCCTTGAGGAACTCCACGTGCAATGGGCAAAGAGTCGTTAAGGTGCGTACGTAATGTTCCATCAATCTAGTATGGTATTTCCACTCTCTGAGATCGTTGTTTAAGGTACGAACATTACCAATCTAGAGCAATACCACGGATTCCATATGAAGTTAATTATGAAAGTAAAATGTCATGATCAATGACGTCAAAAGCTTTTGAGAGATCTAAAAATAATCCCTCAAAAATAACGGTATGCCCTCATCTACTAAAAATGGAAGAACAGTTCTGTTTGCCGATGACACGAATGTTCTTTGCAAAAAGAAACAATAAATAGTACGATTTCAGAAGTTTCGAATTGGTTTTGTATTAATAAATTAATAGTTAACAAAACTAAAACTGTCTCAAAGACCTTTTGCGTTTCAAATCGGCAGTCGTATGTTCCACTGAATACGAACTATATGCAATTACCTGATGTTCAGGTAACAAAATTTCTAGGTCTCTCAATTCAGTCAAACCTCAAATGGAATGTACATATAACAGAATTAAACACTAAATTAAGCTCATTATGTTACGCATTCAGAATTCTTTCAAATTCTGTCAGCCTTCATGCAGCTCGTTGCGTGTATTTAGCAAATGTACATTCCCGCCTGAGATATGGCATAATATTCTGGAGAAGCTCATCCTTTAGTGCCCAGACATTTAGATTGCAAAAGAAAATTATCCGAATAATGAAAAAATCACATCCACGTGATCCGTGCAAGCCTCTTTTCATTGAGCTTGGAATCTTACCATTGCCTTGCTTATTCCGAAACTTTGCTATTGCAAAACGTGGTATTGGAAACTTGCTTATTTCCGAAACTTCTTCCTATGAAATTCTCAAAATAATCGGTAAACTAAAAAATAAATATTCGTCCGGTTTAGATGAATTCCCAGATTCTTTGTTAAAGACTTGTGCGTATGCCATTATACACCCGTTAACTCACATATTTAATGCATCTTTATGCACTGGAACGTTTCCAGATATTTTCAAAACAGCTAAAATTAAGCCGCTTTTCAAAAAAGGCAACAAAAATGAAATTCAAAATTATCGGCCCATTTCTCTTCTATCAGTTTTTTCAAAAATATTAGAGAGACTTTTTTACGTACGAATGGAAACCTTTCTCACTAAACACGACGCGCTTTCAGATTGCCAACATGGATTTAGAAAATCAAAATCAACGGAAACAGCTATATTTTCTTTTCTTAAAGATGTCGCCTCATCATTGGATCAAAACGAGGCACCTATTGGATTATTTTTAGATCTCTCAAAAGCTTTTGACGTCATTGATCATGACATTTTACTTTCCAAATTACCTTCATATGGAATTCGTGGTATTGCTCTAGATTGGTTATGTTCGTACCTTAAACAACGATATCAGAGAGTTGAAATACCTTACTGGAATGATGGAACATTACGTACGCACCTTTCCGACTCTTTGCCCGTTGCATGTGGAGTTCCTCAAGGATCGATTTTAGGCCCTATTTTGTTCCTACTTTACGTAAACGATATGCCCTCGACGATTCGAAACGGAAGAACGGTTCTCTTTGCGGATGATACGAACATCCTTTGCAATAAAGAAACCGTAAATAGTACAATATCAGATGTTTCAAATTGGTTCCGAAATAAATTAATAGTAAACGAAAAGAAAACGGTTTTAATGCAGTTTTCCATTTCAAATAAACAATTCTGTGCTCCATTGAAAATGAACGGTGTACCATTGACTGATGTTAAGGCAACAAAATTTTTAGGTCTCTCAATTCAGTCAAACCTTAAATGGAACGTCCATTTAAATGAATTGAACACAAAATTAAGTTCATTATGCTACGCGTTCAGAATTCTTGCAAATTCGGTCAGCCTTCATACTGCTCGTTGTGTATACTTCGCGAATGTTCATTCCCGCCTGAGATATGGCATAATATTCTGGGGAAATACATCTTATAGCTCGCAGACTTTTAGATTACAAAAACGAATTGTACGAATAATAACCAAATCCCACCCACGTGATTCATGTAAGCCTCTCTTCATTAATCTAGGAATTCTACCATTACAGTGTCTTTTTATTTACGAATCAGTGGTTTTTGTAAAAAATGACTTGCTCAAGGGCGGGAATATTTTTTCATAAAATGCCGAAGTCTATTACTATAACACTCGACGTAGAAATCATATTCATCAGGTGACAGTATCAACAGCTCATTACAATAAATTCACATACAATACATGTACATTATTTTACAACACTTTGCCAGATGACATTAAACGATTAAATTCAATAGAAAAGTTTAAATCACAAGTGAAATCGTTTTTGCTGCATAACTGTTTCTATACAATTAGAGACTATACTGAGCATCACAAGAAAAGTAACATTAATTTTAACAATGATACATAATGCATTATTTACCATTTGGACTGTATAAATAAGTATAAACAACCTGTAACAACTATTGTACTACAGCTTCCGGGTCAATGACCCCCATCTCGATCAGGTTTTTCGTCCAGTTTCCCTGATCCATTGAGCAAATGCTGAGATGGCCCCTTGTTTTGCTTCTGGACATAAATGTAACTTCATTTTCTGTGCACGTCTTCTAGAATTCAGTGGGAAATACAATTATTCAAATTATCGTTTCCATGTTGTCGCGGCAGGAAGTAATAAGAGCCAAAATTTATTGCTTATTTATCCTTGAAAATAGATTTTATTACATGGGAGTTTTTTTGTTGTTTTTTTCCCCTTTCAAAATTCAAAATTTATTGCTTATTTATCCTTGAAAATAGATTTTATTACATGGGAGTTTTTTTGTTGTTTTTTTCTCCCTTTCAAAATTCAAAATTTATTGCTTATTTATCCTTGAAAATAGATTTTATTACATGGGAGTTTTTTTTTTTTTTTCTCCCTTTCAAAATTCAAAATTTAAGTAGTATATGACTTAGTGTAGGGATCACAGAATTTTGAAAATGTGCACACAATTCACTTTTCCCCCTAGCACGTCATACGCAGTTTTTAACTGTTTTTTGACGTAAAATAAATAAATAAATAAATATTTATTTACAAATGTGTAATTTTTCCCAAAACTGACTTAAATGTACTTTGGGCGGCGATAGATGGCAGCAGGCAAGAAGGAGGGGAAATACCGTACAGTACCAGTCCACACCAAGGAAATTAGATAACTTTACTTCGAGAATATCTGAGCCATTCTGTAGCACCTCTAGTTACTTTCTCGTACACATACGCATGTATGGCGTAATTTACGGAGTATAGAGAAAGTTTTGTAATGCTCCCAAAAAATTGATTTTTTTAAACGTCCGTCCGTATGTGCGTCCGTCTGTCCGTCCGTATGTGCGTCCGTCCGTGAACACTACTAGCGCATATACCATGCGTAGGATTTTTTCAAAATTCAAGAAAGCCCTGTCCATCCGGCTCTAGTTGAAGGATTAAAAATTTGAAAAAGGATTCTTTAAAATTTGGGAGTACTGTACATGAAGCACCCCGCACATTTTCAAAATGTTCTGAAAAAGGGCTCCAAATTTTTGCTTTAAACGTTTGATACGGGTAACGCCAAATTAAACCTGTACGATGATAAAACGCCATATTGCTCAAATCTTTTTTTTTTTTCAAAAATGAAAAAAAATGTATTTTTTTACGTGTCTTCCACATTAGAGGCGATTTCTTCACCTTATTGTACTCAAGAGCACATGTGCTTTAAATAATGTCAAATAAAGGTTCTAGAAAACTCAACAGTTTTGTGTTAAAATGAGCTCAAAATTCCATTTTCTCAGAAATGGCTCCAATGTTTTTCTTCAAACTACACCCGCGGATAGTATTGAGACAAAAAAGTAAATTTTTGCAAAAAAATGTAATTTTTAAAAATATGTCCCACACTGTTAAAATGTACGTTTCCATCGATTTGTATAAATTATTGTATTTGGGTGGAAGTGCTTCAAATGAGTTTAAATGAAGCTTTTTGAAATCTCAATAGATTCATGTGAAAGAGAGCTTCAAATTTCGCATTTACAGTAATGTTTCATCGCCAATTTCTTAAAAACCGGCTTCACATTTTTAAATGAAAGTGTATATTTAGGATGAGGTTTTACCCTTCTTTAATATTTCTGAAGCAATATTTGTTCTCCTATTAAGAAACTGAAAAGTTGAGAAAATGTCAACAAAATGTAGTTTGGGCAACAATAGAGATATTTGTGAGAGAAATTTCAAGAAAAGTACATTTGAGTACTTTTTGAAAAAGAAAAAAAAACACCAAAATGAAATTTACGTCATAATAAACAGTGCAATTAGCACTATCTATTAGAAAAATTAAGAAAAAATTTGGAGCCAGCTTTGCGAAAACGGTGTTTGAGCGTTTCTGAAAATGCGGAATTTTGTTCTCATTTTTACAGAAAACTGTTGAGTTTTCGCGAAACGTTTTGACATTATTTAAAGCACACGTGCTCATAAATGTAATAATGTGAAGAAATCGCCTTGAATGTAAATTTTACAGATGTGAGAGACAAGTCAAAAAAAATATTTTTGAAATTTTGAAAAAACAAAAGAATACAGCAATAAGACGTTTATTTCATGGTATAGGGTTCGTTGGGCACTAAACCAACCAAAAATTTTTTAAAAAAGGTTTAGAGCCATTTTTGATAAAATTTTGTTTTTGTTATTTTTTTAAAATTGTAAATATTGCAAATAAATTTCATTTTGGTGTATTCTTTTGTTTTTCAAAAATTACACAAATGTAATTTTCTTGAAACATCTCACGTCGTTACTATGGACATTTTCATTGATTTGTATGCATTATTATATTTATGAGTGGAGGTGCTTCAAATGACTTGAAATGAAGTTTTTCGAAAATTCAAAAGAATTCTGTGAAAAACGCTTCAAATTTCGCATTTACAATAATACTTAATTACCATTTTCTTAAAAATGGCTTCAAAGTTTTCAATGAAAATTTTTATTTAGGAAGAATTTTTACTCTTCTTTAATATTAAGTAATAATTCGGTTGTACTAGTAGGAGAGCAAGATATTGAAAGAAAGGCAATGATAGATGGCAGCTGGCCAGAGAACTGAGCAAGACCTTAAAGCCAGACCACACCAAGTAAATTAGAAAAAATTGGTACGAGAAAGTCTGTGCCATTCTGTAGTACCTCTAGTATTTTTTAGCAAAACTAGTAGTCAACTTCTACACCAAAACTCGTCTGTCAAATTAACAAATATCAGTATCTCATTGTTCTGATCTAATTAACAAATATCAAATTGGTCTTAAAAATATGAACATCTGTTGAGTTTAGTTGTTCCTTCAGTTCAATGAAAACATGAAGGCAATCACAGTAATGTCAAAACTATTCAATGCTTGTTCCCTTTAAAACACATCTATATGTGAAGTAAGTGCAAATAATGATTTAAACATAATGACCTTAAGCAAATTTGACTACTCAACTTGAGAGCCAAATCATGTACATGTTCAAATTGAAGTGTTACTCTCAATAATTACAAATATGTATGATACACAAATTGTACACAATTTATTCACCTGTTGTTAAGTCATATACCAAATTATTTTTTATTCACACATTATGTACAAATGTAGAAAAAACATGAAAGAGCAAATATCTTTCACACAGTATTCTGCACGAGTGATATGTCAAATAATGTGTATTAAACTGTACATTCTTTATAAACTTCTCCAATTTCTCAAATAATTCTAATCTAGTCAGGTACAGAGGTCCAAATAAAAACGTTAAAAGAGAAATATTAATCACAAATAGTAATTGCTGATGCTCAAAACAAAATCGTTTCACAATTGGGAAAATAAATTACGTTTTGTAGCAGGTAAGAATTAAAATTACTTATAAAATATAAACTGCTCTTCTTTTTATTTCCAAGAATTCCGATTTTTTAAACCGGAGATTTTGATTGAAAAATTCCACAATATGCAAAATATCAGAATGATATTTTGAGATTAAAGATGGTAATTAAAATGTACCACAGTGAAACATGAAAACAAATAGTAACAGCAAACACTAAGAACTTATGTCCATAAAATACTAACTTACAATTTTCTATTTTTTTACTCACCATCGTATGGAATTAAATCGACATAAGTTCTATTCTAGCTTCATCACTATTCAGTTTTTTCATGAACTCGGCAACATTACTCACATATTACAGTCTAACAATAGAAAACATTGAATACTCTCATGAGCAGGTTGACTCTGTCGTACAGCCACTGAATATTGTTTTCCAACAGTGATGTTCCAGTCTCTTTGACTGTCAGTCCCTCTTTCGATACCATCAAAGAGCAAGCAATAAGACTTTTTCGAAGACCTTCAGTAAACTGAATTCCACAACATATCCTTTCTGTTCTGTGATAGATTTCTTGGAATACCAAGGTCGAAATCACGTTTTTTTAATTTGCTTACCTAGTGATCCTAGCTCAATTGCAATTAGTCTTCAGTTGCAAAAAAATTACAACTTCAGTTACATTTTTGTTTATTTATAAATAATTTATTGCTGCGCTCTATAGTATATAATACGTATATGCGGAAAACATTCGTAGAACGTGTAATTCAGTCAATATATTCATGCGTCACAATCGAAAAGTATACATGTGCATTGCAAGAATTTAATATAATACACTAAATTCTTAGACGAGTACGGCGAGTACGTATTGGAATTTCATTTAAATAACAACTATTTTACCTACTAATTCGACGAAATTATAAGGATCAGTGGATGTCAATTTTTCTCTTTCTTACACGAGGGTATGCGTGCATAGGTGCGTAAGTGATTACTAGGGGGCGGATTTTGATGACCTAAAACATCGCCAGAAATGATCAATAAAATGCACTTAAAATGTTTTAAAAATGCCCTAAAAGTAAAGAAAAATGACGTAAAAATGTGATAAAAATCAGTTCAGATGAAAACTCAAGCTGTTGGATACGTTACTGATACAATCGATGCTTCTTTTATTCGTTCAAGTGAACTCAGCGTGTAAACTTTTGGTTTGGACTGATCTTTACCAGAAAATCTCTGTCTTTTGTTATTCCGAAATCCGTTGAACCGACAATGGCACTGATGTGCGGAACCTTGGATTACATACTCACAATGGCTGACATTACTCACAGGAACTTTGAGTTACTGGAATACTCACAGAAACCTTGAATTGCAACTTCTGAGCGAAAAAAATCGAATAGGCTACCGTGTAAAGATGCTCAGGAATTCTATGGAGAACATTTGTTGCATCTCGTAAACATTATTTGAAGCAACGACTATTAAAATGATATGAAAATCGATTAAATCAGTAAAAAATGCATTAAAAATGAAGTTAAAAAATGATTTCTTAGACGAAACCGACGAAAAATGAAAAAAAGACGTATAAAAATGGGCCATTTCCTTTTGACGTAACATTAAATGCATTTTTACATTAAACGACATTGTTCTAAAGTGAAAATAAAAAACAATGTCATTTCATTCAAATCCGCTCCCTAGTGATTACCTTACATCAAATTTTATATCTTAGTTTGTGACTGTATTGTTTGAAACCTATCATCTACATGCGTGTTTGTAATAAATAAAACATTTTGGGTCGCATCCCTTGTCATCCCTCAGTGACATTTCAACTCCCGACGTCGCGCAATCGGAGAACGACAGAACGCACGGTAACGAGGGCATTCCTGTTGTGTAAATTCGAAAGTGGTTTTTGAACTTCGTACTTTATTTCTTAACGAGCTCTTTCATGTTGGTGCATTTGTGAGAATTCTGTTTCAATGAGAAGTTTATGGTTCCTACGTGTACACGATATCGTGCACAAGAAAAGAAAGTGTGAGAATATTTGACACATAAAGGATTCTTTTAGGGCTATTTTAGAAGCAATTGATCAATTATCCTTCCTTAATAACTCCGTTGTACGTAGTTTTCTGCAATACATTCTGAGAATTTGCTTGTTTCTGAGAACTGTTCGGAATGAAAAGAATTTTGACATACAATGCGTTGGCAGACTGAATGTAGTTTTGTTAATCGCGGAGTCCGAAGGCCAGAGCCTCGCCACCGACTTAGACATACTTTCTGTAGTAGTGAAGCATCAACTCCGCCCTAAACGTATTTAGAGATTATGTCGATCGCAGCGGGTTCGCGTTGCCATGCTCTCAAGGAGCAAGGATTCTTCCCGTGGTCGATGACAGGGGATAATAACTTGAAAAATCACTCCCTCTTAAGCCTTTTCTTATGTTCATTTCTCCTATCACTACTAAAACAAAATTTATTATCTTAATGTATTCCTAAACCAGTCAGACGCTCAAATTTATAAGTCTTGATCTCAAATTAGTGTCGTCACAAAAGCATACGGAAAAATTTGAATTGCTTTTATCTTTTCATCGTGACGTTATGACATTATTGGACTTACTATTACACATATTATAATTGACATTATATTGGCACATTATAATTGACAAAATCCACGGGCGCGCCGAGAAAATAAGAGGATTGGAGCAGTACATTCATGGTACCTCTTATTTCAAACAAAAGCTTCCCAAATCTAATAAATAAAAAGAATTCATCACTTTGTGTAACAGAAATAACTTATTCTGGATAATTTAATTAGAAACAAGTACTTATTTTGTGTGTTTTAATGGGAAAAAAATCGGGGTCACGATCAACTCAGGGCAAGTTGTTGTCCCCCATTCAACCTTCTAGGCGCCCTTGTCAGAGAACTTCAAATTTCACTAAATGCATTAACAAAGTCTGCCGATGAGGCACCCACATCCGAGCATCCACTGAGAGTGTTGCGTGTTGGAATTTTTCATTTTCATTAAAAAAATCACCCTTCGAGTGGTCCACTGGACGTCGCGTTGCACCGGCTCAAGGCCGCGGCACGACACGCGCCCAGAGCTCGTCCGGGACGAGTGCGAAGCCGTGGTGGGCGTGGTCGATGGGCGGCAGCGGCCCTATCGGCAGCAGCGTGAAGTTCTGCAGCACGTGCGTCAGGATCAGGAACACGAAGTGGCGCGAGTACGTCTCCCCCAGGCACAGACGTTTCCCTGTCGACCAGAAAGATTTTTTTATTGATTTTTCGTGTTTCCAGGCGCGTCAACTAGTTTGGTCATTAGTCCTGTGAGTGTAGTGCATGTTATTTCTCGGGAGAGAGCGGTGATCTTCCCCCGCTGGATGGCGAGATCCGGCGCCGACCTACCGTCGGCTAGTGGGGTTTTCCCGTAACCAGGACTCTCCCACCAGCGGGGCACCGCCCCCGCCTGGAGAAGCTCTAAGCTCCAGACCGGTCTCCCGGAATATGTGATAGCGAAGTCCATATTAGTGTAAGTGTGTGTGTGTAAGGGGAGAGGATAGGACAAGGAAGAGGAAGGAAAAATCGCGCGCGGTCCGTAGCCCGTTTGTTAGAGTACTGCTCCGGTATTCGCCTGGTGTTGATCGGAGAAACCACGAAAAACTACCGATCAGAGCAGCTGGCCGCTAGAATTCTCTTCCAGACAGCGACTGAATTCGACCTAGCTGAAAAGCTAGTGTCGAAAATCCTGCCGCCGTCAGGACTCGAACCTAGGACCTCCCGGTCAGAGGCGCTGCAGTGATATCAGTTTATGCACTGAGCTACCGCTCCCGGTCGACCATAAATAAATAGTGGAGCTACAACAGCGCAACATTTTTCGCATTATTTCTAAACTAGGAAAATTCCCGAATTGCCCGGGCTTTCTTCATATCCAATCCTCTTGAAAGAGAAACAAGATCAATTTTATACAAACTATGATGTTTAAGATTATTATTTTTAATGTTATTGGTTCAAATGTTAATAAAGTACTATACTTTTTTCATTTTATTTTACAGTACATTACTACTAGATTAAAATTTGTATCTTAGGCATTGGTATCACGGACAATTTAAGCATATTTTGTCTAATAAACTACTTGGATATTCAGAATGGCTGAGCCGCAATAAGCACTCAAACGTTGGCTTGAAAATATGCTTTCTAGGCAAACATGTGCGTTGTAGAACATATAAACACTCCACAACAAAAATTACAACAAAACAATCAATTTAACGGAGAAATATAAAAGCACCCAATTCACACATTTCGACTGCTTTTTTATTTCTCGGTTAATTTTTCTTTTTGTACTAATATATTAGTTTATTTTGTTAATAATAAACAACTTACATGTTTTTGATGTGTTTATATGCTTCTACAATGCAAATTTTTACCTAGAAAGCATATTTTCAAACCAACTTTTGAGTGCTTATTACGGCTCAGCCATTTCGAATATCGATTTAGTTTATTAGGCAAAATATGCTTAAAATTGCCTTCCAAGTTTCATCGATTCCTCCCCGGACATCCTGTAAATGTATGTATGTATATATGTATGTATGTATATATATATATATATATATATATATATATATATATATATATATATATATATATATATATGGGTGGGGCGTTCTCTCTCTCTCCCCCTACTGCCCTTGTAGATCAACAGCGACGACGACGAACGTGACGGAAGTGTCTGACGTTGCTTTATGTAAGGAACAAGTCAGCCTTCTCTCCGCGAGGCGCCAAGCGTGATCCCCCAGCAGAGGCCGTACCTCCTCCAAAGGGAAAGGTGATGTCCTTCTTCTTCAGGCTGCCGTCCGCCTCCAGGAAGCGCTCGGGCCGGAAGTTCTCCGGGTCGCCCCAGATCTCAGGGTCCATGTGGATGGCGTGCAGGTGCGGGTACAGGAGTGTGCCCTGCAGACACAAACACAGGCACGTGGATCTTCGGATTTTGGAAATGAAAAAGTGACGTTTGCGGATCTTAAAATACGTTGCGTAAGAGTCGTTAAATCTGTAAAAATGACCTTGTAGAGCGAAATTCAGGAGAGACATAAAACACATCAAAATAATTATTTTTCTTTTGATAATGAGTGTAAATAAACACATTTCTTACAATATAACATATAATTAAGGTAAGGTATGATTAAGGCACAATTAAGGTTCTCATTTTAAGTACTTTCTTCTTCCTTACAGTGCACATAACTCATTTTAGTAAAATGTGTACAAGCCGGTTTTGTAGACGCAATCTTTGCGATCGACAATGCACCACAATAAAGTTGTGACTTTTCTAATTATGTGAAAAAGACTATTTTTTTAATAACTTGTTATTTGTATTCTTAATGAGCACAAGACTACATGCGGGTGTATGGGCGGGCGGCAGTGGGGTGAAATGAAGATAGTAGGGATGTAAAAGAAATTTCTTCCATTTTACGACATACATGTAATTAATTATTTTTCATGCCTAATAAATGGCTGTGATTAATAAATGATCGGGCAAAGTCAGATTACTTCAGCTAACGAATAATTACACAGACACACAAAATAAAAAAAAGTTGTCGGACCCATAGACTTGACACATGCTTCTCTATGTATGTCGACACGCCGAATCCGATTCCGAAGTCACAATTGCGCCTCTACCTTCCAAAGTGTTTTAAATCGTGAAAAAAAACGTGCAATTTACAATTTGACGGTGTTCGTTCGCGATTTAAAAATCTGGAGGATGATGATGCAATTCTGGCTTCAGATTCGTATTCAGCGCGTCGAAAAGCATGGAGAAACACATTTCAAGTCTTAAGCTGGCTTTACACTTGCAAGAAAATGGCGAGCAATATTATTTCGCAAGAAAAGTTGCCAATGTAAACATTGCGGCAATAAAGATTTCTGATGTTGGCAATATTTCTTGCTAGATATTCCGGTCGTTATGTAAACACTCGTGTTTCCGTCCTCAGAAAGATATTGCCGGCTGTTGCTGGGACTAGAATTGGATTGAAGTCTGAGAAAGATATTGCTGGAAGAAGCCAATGATGGCCACGGTCAGAATCGCAGGAAGTACGGTTAAGGTAGTAACATAGACGTATTATTTTGAATTGTTATATGCGGTTTTTCGTAAAATGGGTGTGTGAAAAAGTTTAATTAAAATAAATGAAGTAATAAATATTACAAATCCTCAATGGTTGATTATCGAATGGTTCAAATTTTGGTTCAGCTATAGATGCTCCCTAATTATTAATTTTGTTATGTTAAAAATGATCAAGATTGCTAATCTAAGATTTAGAGATTTTAAGATTAATCTATAATACACCAACAGTAGGTAAAGGACATTTTAAAACTTTTTACCGATTAATAATTGCGCTTTTTATAAATAGAAAATTACTTAGAACCCACGTGAATCGTAGTCCACGAAAACATATTGAGGCTCCTGAACCGAATTTGCACAAGCCCCTTTTCCTTTCGTCTTAAAATACAGTCTTAGTTCTTCACAAAACGTTGACGTTTCTTTGTCTCCTCATTGAGCACAATAACTGAGACCACGACTCGCATCTTCTCCATTCTACTAACCATGTCGGAGTGAGATATAACCTCACTTAAGTTGACGCGCCATTTTCCTCGTGGCATCGGCAAGCAAAAGTTCTAATGTAAAACGATCGGCAATATCTTGTCGGAAAGATCTTCCTCCCAACTTTCTGGCAACATATTGCCCCGTCTTGTTCTTGCTAGTGTAAAGATGACCGCAAGAAACAGCAACAAATTGCTGAAAGATGTTGCGGAAACCTATTGCTAGTGTAAAGTCAGCATTAAGGTCTGAGAAATATTTTTTGTGTGCCTGAGTTATTAATGAGAGGTACCCATCAAATAATAAATAAGACAATAATTCAACGAACAAAACTTGGATTGATTGATTGATTGATTGATTTTTTCGTGTTTCCGGGCGCGTCAGCTGCTTCGGCCATTAATCCCGTTAGTGTAGTGCATGTATTTTCTCGGGAGATGGCGGTGATTTTCCCCCGCTGGATGGTGAGATCCGGCGCCGACCTACCGTCGGCTAGTGGGGTTTCCCCCTAACCAGGACTCTCCCACCAGCGGGGCACTGCCTCAGCCGGGACAAGCTCTAAACTCCCGACCGGTCTCCTGGAATATGTGGTAGTGTGGTGCATGTTAGTGTAAATGAGTGTGTAAGGAGAGAGGATAGGACAAGGAAGAGGAAGGAAAGATCGCGCGCGGTCCGTGGCCTGTTTGGTAGGGTACTGCTCCGGCATTCGCCTGGTGTTGATCGGAGAAACCACGGAAAACTACCTATGATAGCAGCCGGCCGCTAGAATTCTCCTCCAGACAGCGACTGAATTCGACCTAGCTGGAAAGCTAGTGTCGAAAACCCTGCCGCTGTGGGGAGTGGGAACCTAGAACCTCCCGGTCAGAGGCGCTGCTGTAACATCAGTTGATGCACTGAGCTACCACTCCCGGTACAAAACTTGGAACAGCTGGTGCGTTTCCGTTGGTTTCCAGAGGGACAGCCAACGAAGGAGAGTGAACGGGTCGAGGCGTGACGTTGGGGGCGGAGGGGAGGCCTTGTGGCACGTGGCACGTGGCTCGGCGGCACGTGATGTGGCGGAGTGGCGAGATCACGTGAGGCAGGGTGAGGCAGATTGGGACAGAACTGTAGGGGGCGGGGTGGGGGGGAGTGAGGCGAAGGTCGAGGCGAGACGGGACTGCGTGCGCGCAGGGGGGCGGTCACGTGCGGGATGGAGCGGTTGGGGGGGGGAGATGAGGGGGCACAGATCGGCAGGGCAAGGAGGAGAGGAGTTCTATGGGGGGAGATGTGAGTGGAGGGCCGGGGAGGGGAAATGCAGAACTCGGGAGAGGGGCGGTGAGGAGCGGAGTTCAACGGGGTGAGAATGCGGGAGGAGGGGTGGGGCGGGCGAGGTGGGGAGGAGCAGAGTTCAGCGGGGCGATGTGTGGATGGAGGGGCGGAGAGGGGAGGGAAACGTGCAGTGCATATCCGGAACCGAGAGGCAAAGCCGACTTTGGCTTTGTTCCACGATAATTTGTATTTATATTATCATTCCCACTTCAAGAAATTGAACTAACTCTCTATGGCCTTGAACCCTTCCGATAATTGTGCAATATCCACTGTGTTTGTTACGTTATTTTTATGATGGCTCGGCGTTACAATTCTCAAATTTGTAGTTACAAGAATCTTATCAATTTGTGTAAAACTGGAAAAATTTCAACATTAATCAACAGAATGTAATAGCAATTTATTTGTAACAAATCATGAGATGTCACCCTGTGATGATGGCACCCTGCTCTTTTACAAATTATTCTTTCTCTCCTACGTCACCTTCTTATTGAACATAACAATATCTGGTCATAATAATAATAATAATAATAATAATAATAATAATAATAAATTATATTATATACAAGTAAAGTTGTTTGTGGTAGTAAGTGTAACAAAAAATTGGAGATATTTCCCCCAAATTCGGCATGAATATTTATCATTGACCAAGAATCAAATACACTTTACTTAGTTGCGATTCACAATATTACACCAGAATATGCTCCTTATAAAATTAATCATAGAAAGTCTTGAATGAAGAACATTTAATTATTTATGTTGATGCTAAAACTGTCAAATATTGGCTGGTTATTGTATAACATTCCGCAGAAGAATTAAAATAATTGTATTATATGTTCCTTTTGGAAAAGACGTCTAAAATTTTAAAATTATTTTAGATAGAAACTGACTGAAGTAAACCGCGGATTTGAGGTTGGGACAGAGCAAGGAAACTAGGGCGAAAATGCACTATACTTCGATTTTTTTAATTGACCGATAACATTTGGTCATCGTTACACCTCCGGCCTTATAAAATGAATATTTTTAACAGTGGTAAGCATATTTCTGAGGCCAGGAAGTTTAATTTGATTTGATTTGATTTATTTAGTCAAAAAACAGTAAAAACTGTATATGCCGTATGGGAGAGAAGAACATCTGCGCAGTTTTCTTGAGTTCCAGAATCCCTTTCCAACATTTTAACCAAAAATCGTTGAAAGGAGAATAAAAGTTTAAAAAAACAAAATTAATAATAATATATCTTAAAAAGCGTGAAATTAGCAACATTTTAAAAAGTAAACATTTTCGTTCCCGAGTCATAGAAAACTTAATTGCATCGGTAAACGAACTCCAGATTTTGTTGCATTGCTAACAAAATAGTAGCTCACCCGTAGCTCTAATCCTACCACTACAAACAAAAGAAGAGTTCAACAAAACTGCTCAAAGTGAAGTTACATGCATGTTCAGAAGCAAAACAAGGGGCCCTCTCAGCATTTGATCAATGGATGAGGGAAACTGGACAAAAACTGATCGAGATGGGGGTCATTGACCAGAAGTACAATACTTGATACAGGAATATTAAGCCTTTTTTAAAATTATTCAGTACAAATGTAAACTAATGCATTATATACCATTGTTTTGTTAAAATAAACATTATTTTTCTTTTTATTGATCAGTATAGTCTCTAATTGTATAGAAACGGTAATGCAGAAGAAAAAATTGCCTTTTAATTAAATTTGTGTACGGACTTTAATTGTTTAAAGTCATCTGACAATGCGTTGTTAAGTAACGTACATGTATTGTTTGTGGATTTCTTGTAGTGAGCTGTAGATACTGATACTTGACGAATGTCATTTCCACGACGTGTGTTGTAATTATAAATTTCAGTATTGCATGAAAGTGCTCGCGGATTCGGTGGTATAACGGTCAGCGTACTAGTGTACCCGAGTTTGCGGGTTCAAACCCGATCGAAGCCGTGGATTTTTAAGGGCGAAAAAATCCTGCATACGCCTTCCTTCGGAGGAGAAGCAAAGCCGGCTGTCAAATGTAGTATATTTACTGCATGTAAAAGATCAAGTCTAAAAGAAGCCTCTGAACAAAATTGAGATCCGCCTGTTTCGTCGCCCAATATTATACCTCCTTTCTCCGCTAGATGGTGAAAGAAGCGTAGCGAAATTTGCGTGGTTAGACGGAAGAGCGGACCTGATGGCCCGAGTCTCGCCACGTAAAATAAGGCATTAACTAACTAAAAACTAAAGTGTGTTCCCACCGTTAGAGAAGCCAGTTTTGACAAAAATTACAGATTTATAAATAAATAGGCAATACAATGGTAAGATCCTAAGCTCAGAGGATAGAAGCATGCAGGGATCATGTGGATGTCATTTTTTCATTATTCAAATATATTTTAATTTTCAATTTTTTTTATTTTACGTGAAAAAAAAAACAATTAAAACTGTGTATGACGTGCTATGGGGAGAAGTGAATTCTGTGCATGTTTTCAAAATTCTGTGATCCCTACACTAAGTCATATACTAATTGAATTTTGAATTAATTAAAAAACCGCTCCCATGTATTCAAATCTATTTTCAAGGATAAATAAGCAATAAATTTTGGGCTCGTATCCATGATGTCCTTCGTCAAAGAATAATACTTCCTGCCACGACAACATGGAAACGATAATTTGAATAACTGTATTTCCCACTGAATTCTAGAAGTCGTGCACAGATAATGAAGTTACATTTATGTCCAGAAGCAAACCAAGGGGCCATCTCAGCATTTCCTCAATGGATCAGGGAAACTGGACGAAAAACCTGATGGAGATGGGGGGGGTCAGTGTCCAGAAGCTGCGATACACTACTTCTTACATATTGTTTAGAATTATACAGTCCAAATGGTAAATAATACATTCAATATCGCTGTTAATGTTACTTTCCTTGTGATTATCAGTATAGTCTCTAATCGTATAGAAACAATTATGCAGCAGAAACGATTTCACTTTTCTATCGAATTTAATCGTTTAATGTCATCTGGCAAAGTGTTGTAAAATAATGAACATGTATGTGAATTTTCTGTAATGAGCTGTTGATACTGTCACCTGATGAATATGATATCTACGTCAAGTGTTATAGTAATAGACATCGGCATTTTCTGAAAATATATTCCCGCCCTTAAGCAAGTCATTTTTGACTAAAACCACTGATTCGTAAATAAACTGACAAGGTAATGGTAAAATGCCTAGATTAATGAAGAGAGGCTTACATGAATCACGTGGGTGGAATTTGGTTATTATTCGTACAATTCGTTTTTGTAATCTAAAAGTCTGGGATCTATACGATGTATTTCCCCAGAATATTATGCCATATCTCAGGCGGGAATGAACATTCGCGAAATATACACAACGAGCCGTATGAAGGCTGACTGAATTTGAAAGAATTATGAACGCGTAGCATAATGAAATTAATTTTGCATTAAATTAATTTAAATGGACGTTCCATTTAAGGTTTGACTGAATTGAGAGACCTAAAAATTTGTTGCCTTAACATCAGTCAATGGTACACCGTTCATTTTCAATGGAGCACAGAATTGTTTATTTGAAATGGAAAACTGCATTAAAACCGTTTCCTTTTCATTTACTATTAATTTGTTATTTAGGCTTCAGATTATTTCGGATTATTTTCAATTGGAATCTAAATGTCTGGGTACTAAAGGATGAACTTCCCCAAAATAGTATGTCATATCTCAGGCGGGAATGTACATTTGCAAAATACACGCAACGAGCTGCATGAAGACCGACAGAATTTCAAAGAATCCTGAATGCGTGACATAATGAACTTAATTTAGTGTTTAATTCTGTTATATGTACTTTCCATTTTAGGTTTGACTGAATTGAGAGACCTAGAAATTTTGTTACCTGAACATTAGCTAAATGAATATTGTTCATATTCAATGGATTCCCGATTTGAAACGCAAAATTGCATTGAAACCATTTTTCCTTCGTTAATTTTTAATTTGTTATTACGAAATCAATTTGAAACTTCTGAAATCTTACTATTATTTCTACTTATTTGTTTCTTTTTTACAAAGAACATTCGTGTCATCGGCAAACAGAACTGTTGTTCCATTTTTAATAGGTGAGGACATATCGTTTTGGCATAACAGAAAGAGGATAGGAACTAAGATCGAACCTTGCGGGACCCCGTGCTCAATTGGCAGAGAATTGGAAAAATAAGTAAATAATGTACCAGTATGATATTTCTAGTCTTTGCGACCGATGATTAAGGCACGCGGTTATCCAATGTAGGGCAATACCACGAATTCCATATGAAGGTAATTGTAAAATGATGTTATGGTTAATAACGTCAAAATCTTCTGAAACATCTAAAAATATTCCATTGGGTGATTTATTTTGGTCCATTGACGAAGCAACATCTTTAAGAAAAGAAAAAATGGCAGTTGCCGTAGATTTTGATTTTCTTTAGCCATGTTGTGAATCTGAAAACACTTTGTTTTTCCTGAGAAAAGTTTCTATGTGCGTATACAAAATCGCCTCTCATATTTTTTGAGAAAGCTGACAAGGGAGAAATTGGTCAGAAATTCTGAATTTCATTTTTGTTCCCTTTTATAAAAGTGGCTTAATTTTTGCTGTCTTGAAAATATCTGGAAATATTCCTGTGCACAAGGAGGCATTGAAAATGGGAGTTAATGGGCGTATAATGGCAGGTGCACACGTTTTTAATAAACAATCTGGAAATTCATCTAAACCAGATGATAATTTATTTTTTAGTATACTAACTATTCTGAGGGTTTCGTAGGTTCAGAAATAAACTTCGTGTCGCAGGATGCTGTGGTCGTATTTTAATCCTAGACCACATTGCTTTAGTTTTGTTATTATCGTTCAAAATATTCTGATTTTTTTCATTATATTTGCCTAAACTCTTACTTTCCACAAAACCACCTTTAAAAACCTTACTTTCTTCAACGTTCGCGAATTAAATTAAAAATATTCATTTCGTAAGGCAGGAGATGTAACAGTGACTTGCCATTGTTACTAACAATGACAATGTCATCGGCACTAAAAAATCGAAGTATAGAATAGAGAATGGCTGGGGACGACAGGCCCCCTGCGAAAAACATAGTGTAAAATTAATACCGCATCAACGCGGGGGCCCTTCACTTTTATATTAACATATTAAAATATATCTTCAAGAAAATTATAAATTTGTATACTCTTTGCGGTTTTTTACATAAACATGCAAAGAAGATGCAGTTATTGGTTTTAGTATCAAACATCTTTAAGAAAAACCGGGACAATTTCTAATATACGATTGTGATTATTCCCTATCAAAACAGTGTTTATTAAGCTAGTAATTGATAAATATATCAATATTTGTGGCTGCTTTATTGATATATATTGATAAGTTATTAATAACCAAAATGTTTATATTCAAGGGAAAAAAGATTTGAACGTAATAACTCTTAGAGGCGAACTAGCTGTGGAAATGACGCACTTTATACCAACAGATTTTCTCAGATGAATTCAAAGTTCAGGGGCAAAACAAGACCCTTTCGAGCAGTTCACCTTCTTACATCACATTATTTCAATGGCCCTTATTAACATCACACCACAATCACGTATATGTAAAAAGTTATCTGAGACCAGCCAATAGTTCAAGTGCACTTTCATAATAAAGGAGATATCGCTTTAAATATAAAAAAAGCAGCACAGTTAATCAAAGCACATATTACTTTCCATCGAATGCTTGTGTGTTTGTATTTAATATTACAATGATTTTCAGTGTAGTAAATGCTAAAAAGTATTGCATCAAACGTCATTTTCGATGCTAGAACATTCTTTATCCAAGTATTATTATTTTTTAAAGATACTCTATAGTCTGTTTTCTTTGCCAAACCCAGAATTATACTGTTTTTCTAAGAACTATTATTGAGAGTTGTAGCCAAACAGTAAGAGAACAGATTACAGTAGTAGTAATGCTAACGAAGAAACATCATTCTCAGCTATTTATTTCAACAAAATAAAATATAACTGACTGTTTCATAAAATTGACTTCGCCAAGAGTTATTTCGAAATGTTTTTCTTTCAATTTGTCGTAGTACATATTTTTACAATCAATTTGAAAACCACACATTCTCGGCACATACGTACTTATCTGTTGCATCTCCGGGTCACTTGGCTTATCCCGATTTCACATATACAAATTATAGCCTTCTCGATTTTCTTTGGACATAATACCCTGAAGCCCAGACGCAGCGACCGGCTCAATGAAACCGCTATGCTCTTCTCGGAGATGCGCACCCACAGCCGTTTGAGCCGGGCAATGCAATAGGCCTTTTAGTTCATTTTCCGTGAAAGGAAATTTTTCGTTTTTGTATTTTCGTATTTTTTGTCTTCTAAGACCTAAGTCCTCTACGTCTTTTTACACGTATATGTCTTTCTTTACGTCTAAATCTCTCTACGTCGTTACTGGAGTTTAATCAACGCCATCTACATAGATTTATTTAGGTTGCGTTGGTTTAATTCCAGACATATTCACCCAGATCGCAGAACCAAACCACGAAAAAACAACGTTTTTGGACATTTCTTACAATTTTATGGTCGGATATGAAAACAAATTAGCGTCAGGACACCGAGACGCGTCGATTGACACCTCGTATGTCTCGATTGGTGCACGGGAAGTGGTGTAACTGTGAGAGACGGAACCGCACATCCGCCCATTTGAGGAGTTATACTGCGGTTTTTCCTGAGCTGCCTCTCAATTCCACTCAAGGCCCGTCATCACGGTGGCATTATGGCGAGTTTTTTCGCGTCTTTCTCGGTCGTGCCGCTAGAGTCGCTTCTTCTGCAGCATTTCTTGATACAGTAGCGAGCATGCGACATCTAGCGGCACGACGGGGAAAGACGCGAAAAATCTTACCATAATGCCACCATGGTGACGGGTCCTGAATGAAATTGAGAGGCAGATTTGTAAAAACTGTAGTGTACTCTCATACTATTTAGGGATATGAACAATCGTGAGATGAACAATGGTATGTTTGCAAGAGCATCGTAGAATACACACGAATGGGTAATTTAAGTGCTATTTATATGCGACTTTAAAATTTTGTGAATATAATTGTTTCCTTGTTTCTGAGGACTTTGGTTTTGGTATTTTGACTCGCATGATGCCAGAGCATTGCCCTGACAATCGGATCACGGAACACGCGAGATCTTTAGCTTCCTCTCTTGTCGAATCCTCTCCCTTTACACACTTTTGCACGTACACGCACTGCAGTACCACAAGTATCGGGAGACCAGTCGGGTGCTTAGAGCTTGTCCCGGCCGGGGCGGTGTTCATTGGGGAGATACCTGAAGTTGGAAATCTCCCACAACCGACGTGTAAGTTGGCGGTGGATCTCACCATTTAATGGAGATGGAACACCACAACCTCCCGTTATTAAACACAGTGCAAAGAGATGGGTGAGCTGCTCAGGCCCGCCGACTTTTGCACGTTCTGCGCAGCACCAGATACATCACGTACCACGAGAACACAACACGGGCACGTTTGAAAACTCAGGCCAAACGATGGCGGCCATGCTGCACGGCAAGCGACAAATGCTAAGAAACATTTTGAAAGTGGCATAAAGTGACAATTTTGAAAGGTGACCAATTAAAAATAATACGATGAAGATGTAGTTGAAATGAACGATGCAATTTTTTTAAAAGGATCACGCGTCTGTTTCAATACCTAAGGTGATAATTTTAGTTTTGGTCTGCTTTTAAAATTCCCGCTAATATTGTGACGCAAACTGGTGCACGAGCCTCATTGGCTGAAACCGGATAGGCGGCTCATCCATGTCTTTGCATCATGATTGAATTGAATTGAATGTGCCTTATTTTACGTGGCGAGACTCAGGCCATGAGGTCTGACCACGCAAATTTCACTACGCTCCTGTCACCAACCATGGGAGAAAGAAGGTATTTACTTGGGCGACGAAACAAGCGATTTGAATTTAGCTCAGATGCATCATTTAGGCTTGAGGATCTTTAACATGCAGTAAATCTACTAACATGGGACAGCCGGCTTTACTTCCCCTCCCAAGAAAGGCGTACGAAGGATTTTCTCGCCCTTAAAAATGCACGGCTTCGAACCCGCAAACTTGGGTATAACAGATACGCTAACCGTTACACCATCGCCACCGCCAACATTAAACATTCACTACACTTGGGGAGCAATGAGCAAAGCCGTTGAGTGCTCGGAAAGAATCAAAGACCGTGTTGGGGAGCAGCCTACCTTGGGTTGATTGATTGATTTTTTCGTGTTTCCGGGCGCGTCAACTACTTTGGTCATTAGTCCCGTTAGTGTAGTGCATGTTGTTTGTCTCGGGAGATGGCGGTGACCTTCGCCCGCTAGATGGCGAGATCCGGCGCCGACCTTCCGTCGGCTAGTGGGGTTTCCCCCTAACCAGGACTCTCCCATCAGCGGAGCACCGCCCCAGTCGGGACAAGCTCTAAGCTCCCGACCGGTCTCCCGGAATATGTGGTAGTGTAGTGCATGTTAGTGTGTATGTGTGTGTGTGTAAGGGGAGAGGATAGGACAAGGAAGAGGAAGGACAGATCGCGCGCGGTCCGTGACCCGTTTGGTACGGTACTGCTCCGGCATTCCCCAGGTGTTGATCGGAGAAACCACGCAAAACTACCCTACCTTGGGGATTGAGTAGCCGGCGATGGTGGTGTCCTCGAGGGCCACGTGGGCGATCGACAGCGGCGCTAGTGTCACCCTCCGCATGGACTCGCGGACGGTGGCCTCCGAATACGGCATGCTGCAACAAAGGGCGGACACGTGAGGGATCGATAAGGAAACATCGATGCTTAAACACATCGACGTTGAAATGCTAAAAGGGTTAAAAATACATCATCCCAAAATCATCGATGTTTGTAAAACTATTTTAGTAACCTCGAACAACTTTTTTTTCTCGCGATTACTGTGGAGCTGCAAGAAATATGGAAATATAGGTAGATAAATAGAAATATTCACAACATTGGTAGGCATAGAGACATGCTAACGTTGAATGTACGAGTTTTGTACAAAATGTCCCACTATCGGGTTAAAGAAAGGACAAAATAAGCATCAACCGTTTCTTCCGAAGCAAATTGTTTCATGAGATAAATTGACAAATGAATTTCAATAGATTCAAATGAATTTCGTGTTTTCCAAACACGAAAAAGGGCAATTAAATGTCTTCAAGCTAGACCTATACAATGAAACAATTATCTCAACAAAAAATATATTTTTCGATCTATTGCATGTTTGCCAACGCTAATAGTATCGTATTATTTATTCACTTTTAATTATTTTACTTTGTCGCATACTGCTTACATATAATATCGTAAGGCTAAAAAACTCATACCATATTTTCTTGAATATAGTGCATACCTTACACAATGAATTCAATGCCAGAAAAGTTTAGAATAAATATCTATTACTTGAAACTAATTTTCGCTTTAAACTATTTAATTTCAATTATTAATGGCGAGAAAGTACGTGCTGTTTTAGTACCACTAGTTTATTTTTTTGAAAACGTATAAAAATGTAAGCCCGGAAATTGGAACTAAGATGCGGCCTTCTACCAGTTTTGCTATTGTTACAGTATCGCTGACAAAAATGACTCGCGTAAATAGCAAAGGAGCCCAATCGCCAGAGCTAAAATTCAGAAACCATATTGTGTCTTCCTGAACATTCTCAATTTTTACTTTCTCGCCTTACCAAGTTTTATATTTGTTGAAAGTGGAACGGGGATGATCACTACGGACCGCTCACAATCTTTCTTTCCTCTCATTTTTTCCTCTTCTTCTCAAAAACACATACACACACACACACACACACATACACTTACTCGCACAACACTTTCACACATTTCGGGGGACTAATCGGGGGCTTAGAGCTTGTCCCGGCTGGGGCGGTGCCTCGCTGAGGGATCTTCATGGAGGACGAATACCTGCATTCCGGCCGTAGATCGGCGCCGGATCTCACCATCGAACAGCACCTCCGGGGATAAAACTTTCACTACACTAACGGGAGAGACCTGAAGAGGTGACGTGTCCGAAAGTATCAACCCGCTGCACTCACTTGACTCTGTCGTCCAGCGTGGGCACGCGGCAGCGGCCGACGACGGCGTCCACCTCCTGCTGCACGCGCGCCTGCACCTCCGGGTGGTGCAGCAGCTGCTGCCACAGGAAGGCGATGGTGCCCGACAGCGCGCCCGATGACGCCGTGATCATGTCCACGCCCGTCAGCAGCAGCTGGTCGTCTGCGCACCGCACCCACCCCGCCCCGTCATCACCATTGCCACGACTCTTATTTATTTATTTATTTATTTAGTCAAAAACTCTATGTGACGTATGGGGGAGAAATCATCTGCGCACGCTTTCTTGAGTTTCAGAATTTTTTATGTTCAGAGAACATGTCAAATTCGCCGCGCCCGCGCCATGCACAGCCGGAGCTCTTTGAATTGAATTGAATTGAATTTGCCTTATTTTACGTGGCGAGACTCAGGCCATGAGGCCTGCTCTTCTGTCTGACCACGCTAATTTCGTTACGCTCCTTTCACCTACTAGGGATGAAAGAAGGCATTACTTGGGTGACCAAACAGGCAATTTTAATTTAGCTCAGAGGCTTCATTTAGGCTTGAGGATCTTTTACATGCAGTAAATCTACTAACATGAGACAGCCGGATTTACTTCCCCTCCAAAGGAAGGCGTACGAAGGATTCTTTCGCCCCTAACAATTCACGGCTTCGATCGGATTTGAACCCGCGAACATGGGTATAACAGTTAAGGCTTGGGTAGCACAGCCCGCAGCTTGGGTATAACCGATACGCTAACCGTTACACCATCGCCGCCGCCTTTCAGGGCAGCAGGAGAAGCAGCGAGCACGGTCTCAGTGGAGCGAGGCTCGGCCACTCCCATTCGCCACGAACATAAATGTAACTTCACTATCTGTGCACGTCTTCTAGAATTCAGTGGGAAATATAGTTATTCAAGTTATCGTTTCCATGTTGTCGCGGCAGGAAGTATTATTCCGAATGACAACATGGATAGGAGCCCAAAATTTATTGCTTATTTATCCTTGAAATTTTTTTATTACATGGGAGGTTTTGACTTAGTGTAGGGATCATGGAATTTTTAAAATGTGCACAGAATAAATAAATAAATAAATAAATAAATAAATAAATAAACGCCAGTCAAGTTCTTGGAACGGGTCGTCAGTAGCGAGCGCCTAGTGAAGTTGAGTGGTTATACCGACATAAGATATAGAATGATTTTCCTAAGGATGAGCCAAAGTGATAGCTAGTGCTGGCAACTTAAGGTTCTGTGGTCATTGTGCCCTCCAGCCCATTAGACTAGCATTCGTTCGTTTGCAGTTGGCTAACTTGTAAATGGCTTTGATGCTCCCTTTTGTGATGTCCTCGTCCGACAAAAATATAGTGCGCCGCGAGAAATAATTGAAATTAGGAAGTGCAGTGTTACTTGCTCTTCTGTAAAAATTCTTCTTATCTATAAACATTACATTACATTTACGTTTTGTGTGATAAATATTATGTTTATGTTAAAACCGAGACTTGAATGAGAGATGCGTACCGGTGCACGTGTTTCCGGCTTAAAATAATTTTTCTTTCTATTTACATTTGTGGCCGTTTTCTTTTACTGATTGTGACATCATGTTAAGAGATTTTCCACATACGTAATTAAATTTAAATATCTCTACGACTCCCGTACGTGCATATACCTCAGCAAAACTCTTAGACTTCTGGAAAGTGATGTCTTCACAAGAGTCATAACCAAACACTTTACGAAAAGCCGGAACAGCTATCGCGGCGGAGGGATACTCTGAATTACATGTGATATTCACTTGTTACGCGTACTTTGCTCATCCTTAGGAAAATCCTTCTATACGCCTTCAGGATTGTGCCCCGTTGGTTACTGGTGACTGCGCTTACGTTTATGAACATCTTCTGGTTAACGGCTATTAGGAACTGGACTTGATTTTTCTCTTTCGGGAATCTGACAATTATAGGCAAGGTTTTGGTCCGAGTGTATTTGGGAAACATTGTAACACAGTTCACCAAAACTGTTGTTATTGTCACGTCTACGTATACCTCTATTTGGTATTTTTCTTCGAAGGGTAGAAATAAACGGCGCGTCGCGGCAGGTTAAGAAGCGCATACAGGGCGCTAAGTGACGCGAAGCGAAGGAGCACGAATAGTTGAAAAATGGCGCTGTCGAAAGCACGAGCGTTATGTCTGTATTAAAATACATGTTTATTTTATTTATTTATTTATTTATTTATTTATTTATTTATTTATTTATTAACAAGTATCCTGCGGCTGATAAATATACAATATCCAACAAAATATAGCAGCTTTATGTTTCTTAAATTTTTAACTTTAATAACAATAAAAATCCTTTAACCAAAATATAACAAGAGATAATATACTTTTACAAAGTACCCATTCAAATAGAGTATACAAACAAAGAAAAGTTCTATCTCTTATTCAGGAACATCATAATCCATATTGTTAAGCCATATTCCAACATTCTTTCGAAACTGTTCTACATTTTCTGATTGTTTAGTTTCCTGAGGTAGTGTATCATACATGACTAATCCGTTATTAAATACAGTTTTTGTCCTTTAATACTCTTTGGTACTTGGTAACAATCTGCCTGCCTGGTGACATAATTATGGATATCCCTATTTCTTTGCACTAAATTGTTCAAATATGAAGGCAACAAATTATGTGCCATTCTATGAATGTTAAAACATCTCTTTTAATTTATTTTTCAACAGTTAATAATCCCATTTCATGTAACATACTTTTAACATTTTCTCTACGTCTTTTATTAAGTACAGCACGAAGACCCTTATTGAAAGTTTTCTGTAAAAACAATAAATTTGTCTTATTTGCCATTGTAAGCACTGTAAATCAATAGTGATGCCTCATGTGAAATATTGTTCTAAACAATACTTTCTTGTTGTTCTTAGACAAAGACAATTTAAAGTACAAAGAATTAAGTCGTAAGCGAAGAGATTGGATAAGAAATCGCTGTCGCGGGTGATGCATCACTAATAAGCTGCCTTGCATAGGTGTGCTGTTCGAGCCGGGGAAAGCTCGCGAAAGGCTACGAGTGACACTGATGTATACTGAGCGTCAGCCAGCACGTGCGCAGCGGGGTTGCGTGGACTCGTGTGGAATGCGCCGCAATAGGCAAGGCAGCACGTGGCCTTCACGTTCCGGGCGCTGTCGTCGCAGCTTCGCGCAGAGCTCTGCGAGACGGGCGAGGCACCGGCGGCCGGAGACGAAGCGGGGCCCGTGGAGCCGTCGGCTACCGTCGCCAGGCCGCACGGTGCCGACTGCCACGAACGCCTTGAGCTCAGTCGGCGCCGTGAAGTGTAGCGTCACAATGGCGGCCGTGGGTGGGAGGAGCAGCGGAAGTATCGCATACCTGCGGGCTGAATAGCCTCGGCGACACGGCGTTGGGATATATTTAGACCAAGTGGACACCAGCTTGACCTGCAAGGTCACGTGGTAGACGCGAGCCACCCTCCCACACCTAGGACGGTCACGTGACGGCTACACTCTAGGTATAAAATGGAGCTGACGAGCTCACACGGGAGTTTTGTTTTGGAAACCTCGCGCGATGCGCAAAACTTTACGCCCAGGCTGGCGTGTCGTGCCTCTTGCACGGGTGACGAGGTCACGGTAGTGGCGCGGGAGAAGCGTCAGTGGAGGCGGGGCCTCTCTAGCTATGTGGGGTATCCACAGGGAAATACTCAAAAGGGTGTAGTTTCGGAGCAGAATTTAGTTATTGTAGATACGTGTAAATAAACTTGAACATACTTGTAAATGTCTGTGTGCTTTTCTCCACGACGCCACAGAAGTAACAGCGTAAATAGTGTCGTGTGAAAGTGCGTGTGTTAGGTGTGTAAATAAGTGTATTGATTGATTGATTGATTTTTTCATGTTTCCGGGCACGTCAACTGATTTTGTCATTAGTCCAGTAAGTGTAGTGTATGTTCCCCTCGTGAGATGGCGGTGATCTTCCCCCGCTGGATGGCGAGATCCGGCGCCGACCTACCGTCGGCTAGTGGGGTTACCCCCTAAACGGGACTCTCCCACCAGCGGGGCACCGCCCCAGCCGGGACAAGCTTTAAGTTCCCGACCGGTCTCCCGGAATATGTGGTAGTGTAGTGCATGTTAGTGTAAGTGTGTGTGTAAGGGGAGAGGATACGACAAGGAAGAGGAAGGACAGATCGCGCGCGGTCCGTGGTCCGTTTGTTAGGGTACTGCTCCGGCATTCGCCTGGTGTTGATCGGAGAAACCACGGAAAACTAAATACGTGTAAATAGACATAAGTATAAATGCGTGGGTGAATGTGAAACAAAAACAAAACGAGAGGATTATACTAATAAACATTAAAACAATAGAAAACCATGCTGCGAAAGCGCCGTCTTCATCCATAGATTAAGTTAGTAATAAGTTAGTTACTAAGCACAACCCCTTCTCTGTCGCAAAGCCAATGAGCTGTGGGGAATGTATTCCCTGCATGTAAATAAACGACCGCCACGCCAAGGATACTGGGGGGGGGAGAGTTTAAAAAATAAATAAATTTTAAAGAAGGGTAGAGCGGAGGGCAAAGTAGAAGGCTCCAGGCCGAGAGGGTAGGTGCCACGCTGGCGGGGTCACAGCGAGCCCACAGAGGCGGATGGCTGCAGAAAAAAAGGCTTTTTTTCTGGAAACCGCTGTCGCGAGGACGTCAGGATGCATGGGAGACCGCAAGTTTGCGGATATCAGCGCTTCATACATCAGCAGCTCATGTTAAATGGAATGTTCGTTAATTGGCAGACGCTAAGGGAGAGCGAATGCTCCTACAGTAAATAGTACGGTTCACATGAATACGGAAATAAACTGTATACACCAAAGCCATCTTGTTCATGATTTGTGCAACCCACAACGTCACAAATGATATTTCTATTCATAAAGCTTCTTCTACTACGGTAAACCCTCATTAACATGAATTCCAAGGACCAAAATAATGGGAGTTGGTGTTATAAAAATTCGTGGTATCCGTGTATTATAAACGTCCGTATTTCCGTAATGTCTTGCCGGAACCGTTGTTTAGTTCTTGTTAGAGCGAAATTCGTGTCAAGAGTGTTCGTGCAAACGAGGGTTTACTGTAGTTAAAAAGCATTTCAAATGTTGACGTTTGTTTGACGATTGTAATTTTTAACAATATCCTAAATGCTTGTGTCACTTAAAAATTTAAGCTTGCGGATTGATGAGTAGGATTATTGATACTTCAGTTCTCCTTAGATAGTTTTTTAGTTATTATGAAATGAGATTAAAACAATGGTGAGTAGGATTATTGTATTATTATTAACGCCCGCTGCTAGAGACGACACGTTATATTATTATTATATAGCAATTATACAGCAAGTATATTTTAAAATAATAAATGGAAAATAAATACGTTAAGATTCCGTTCTGGCCAGTAGAAAATAATCAAAACTGGTCACTACAACCCCTTCCTCTCTAAGTGGAATTGTATTGTCTCACCAGTGGCAGTTTTAAATCGGAGGCGTATGAAGGGCCATAGTCCCCCTCCTCCCTAGGACATTTTTTGATAACGTTCCTCATTTAATTCAAAACAATTGCAAGTTGATCCCGTGTCGTTGCAAACACGTATTTCGATTATGAACACAGTTAAAAAAAATTCAAGTCAACACTTCTGTAACTTTTACTTTCTCCATACAGAGAACAACGCTAGCGACTAAACCGTTCAGCCGATTTTCTCCAAAATTGACATTCCTCTATTTATCGGGCTGATGTCGCGGCTACTTGAATTTTAAACAGATATTTCAATTTTGGGGGGTACTTTACTTGAAGCTCCTGAGACGTTTTCCAAGTTTACAAAAAAGTAGCTTCATAGTTTTTAATTAAATTTTGTTGTTGGGTAGTATGAAGAACGTTTAAGAGAATAGTATGGATCTCACGTTTGTTAAAAACCCTGATTTTTCGAAAATTGCAAAAGTCCAAAATTTTTTCGGAGTATTCCTACAAATAAAATATTACAGATAGAGATTTTTCCCGTAATTAAATCCGTTTTTAAAGATGGATTTTGAAATAAGATCACGTAGCAATTTTTGAAAATTTGAGTACTTTTCGCGGAATTTTTCATGAACATTCAGGGGAGAAAGCACCACTGAAAAAAAGTTAAGTTTTAGTACCACTAGTTTAAAATAATTTGAAAAATATTTGTAGCGAGACGGGGACCAGTTTCGCCGGTGCACTCACCAGTGAAGATGGGGCTGCCCTCGGCCTCGAGCTCCTTCTGGCGCTCCAGGAACTTGTCCAGGAAGTCGCGCGCCTCGCCGCCCGCGTCCAGCGACTCGCGGTGCTCGCGGATGGCGTTCTGCGCAAAGGAGGGAATAAGCCACGTGTGGCGTCATACGGGTGTAATCAGTACACAGACGAGAGTGGGTTGTAATAACAGCAAGTTTATTTACAATTTAGACCGTAGTCACAAATAACCAATGCACTGTATACAATTAACTAACTAAATAGACCCCACTGCTAGGAGATATTTACAACGGCTACCACACCGAACATACTACCTAATGTTTCGCCGTGCGTAGTACCGCTTGCCCTGAGACCGACTACATGTCTCACTAGTCACGACAATAACTGCCGGCTCCTTCCAGCACGCACGCACGCACGCACGCACCTCTCACCGACGACCTACGCTGCCGATGCCGCTGTCTCAAAGAAGGAAGAGCTATTGTTCCACAGCCCTTAAATAGCCCTCGCGACGCTGCCCGCCGCCTCCATTGTCTCAGCCCTACGCCCGCACACCCCGTCGGAAAAAAACCGTGCGTCATAGCTTCTGCCATTGTCTAGCATCCGGTGCGCTCCATGCCGCGTGCCCACGCTTGGTTTTAGCGACACTACGCTACACACGTCGCTTTCGTCAACTCAGAGTTATTAAGAGACACGGATTTCGACGGCTGTGTGGTCATCAGTCTAGCAATGGACACAATTCATACAAAATCTAAAAAAAAAATAATAAACAAGAACATAATACAAATAACTAGATCTCGGATTTTAGGACAAAGCCTATTTAGTTCCTTTAGAAGGTTCATGAAAATAATTGCAGATGTTTATGAATCATCAAAAATAGATCTACTAAAAACATCTAATAGTGCCTAAAACGTCCTAAAATGGCGGTTCATGCCTATTTTAATATTTTTTGCCAAAAACTGCTTGAAAGTAATTTTGGAGAACTTTCATATTTTAGCATCGTAGGCTTTCACGGCCGGAGTCAATATGAGTGAAAGTTTCCGCGCTGGTAAGCCGTGGTCCAGTTGGCATTGAAGAGCCAAACGTTTCGTCCATGTCTGCGGTGGACATCCTCAGTGCCTGTGGACATCCTCAGCGTCGTGGGGGTAGTCTCCGGGTCGGCGGCTGGCTAGTCAGTTGGTCAGTCGCTAGCTGGTCGGCAGTTCTGGCTGGTCAGTCTCTAGCCAGCCGCCGACCCGGTGAGTCAGATTGCAGAGAGGAGTGTGTAATAAAACTTGCAGACAGGGACGCAGGGAATTTGGTTTGTATTTTGAGGAGAATTTCCGATTTCTGTTTGGATTGAAAAATGTGAAAAATTTCTAAAGGAATCCGGTTCCAGAATTTATGTTCTATTTCAATTGATTGACTGATTGTTGTTTTTTTCGTGTTTACGGGCGCGTTAACCGCTTTGGTCATTAGTCCCGTTAGTTTAGTGCATGTTTTTTCTCGTGAGATGGCGGTGTCCTTTTCCCGCTAGATGGCGAGATCCGGCGCCGACCTACCGTCGGTTAATTGGGCTTCCCCCTAACCAGGACTCTCCCACCAGCGGGGCACCGCTCCCGCTGGGGCAAGATCTAAGTTCCCGACCGGTCTCCCGGAACGTGTGGTAGTGTAGTGTATGTCAGTATAAGTAAGTGTGTGTAAGGAGAGAGGAAAGGACAAGGACAAGGAAGAGGAAGGACAGATCGCACGTGGTCCGTTTGTTATGGTAGTGCCTAATAAAACCACCGATCAGAGCAGCCGGCCTCTAGAATTCTCCTCCAGACAGCGACTGAATTCGACCTAGCTGAAAAGCTAGAGTCGAAAATCCTTCCGCCGTGGGGAGTGGGAACCTAGGACCTCCAGGTCAGAGGCGCTGCAGTGACATCAGTTGATGCACTGAGCTACCACTCCTGGTGTGTTCTATTTCAAGTATTTTAATGTCTGAGTCGGGGTGAAATGTGTGGCATGGTAGGAGTTGTGAAGCTATGTGGATCTGCGTGTATTATTATAGTGGCTAAGGACGTCCTCACGCGACAGCGCGTCACACCCGCGACATCAGTTATGGCCGATGCAGTTATTTTCGGCAGTGAAGCGCCAAAAAATACGATTGAATCTGTATACTATTCAAATGATAAAATATTTTCAGATGAATAAATGTTTCTATACATTTAAACAAAATGTATGTATGTATTTGGCGTTATTAAGTAGGTAGTTCGACTTCGCCCGCCAGCTACCGGTGTCTCCCATGTCTGGGCCCAGTTAAATTCCCATTCTTGGGGGTAAGAGCGACATGAGGCGAACATGACGTAATCTCTTCACCGTAACTAGAAAGATCCGCCTGCTTGAGATTTTCTTCGTCATACAACTACAGAAAATGAGACGATTTTAAAGGAATGCCACAACTGTATTTTTGCCTCGACCGGGAATCGAATATGGGACCGCTGCACGGGAAGCTAGTACGCTGCCCATGAACCATCCCAGAGCATTAAATAATATGAATATATTTAAGTATAAGATGTAGAAGTTAATCAGACCGAGACATAACTTGAATTATATTGTCCAATTTGAATCTCTGACAAAGCTACATATGTTTTTTAGTGAAAGTTGTATCAAATTACGAACTATCATCTATTATACAGGGCAATTAGTATGGCAGATAACGCTTTTTTAACTTTAATGGTTCTCGTTCGCCACTTGTGTCATTCGAGGACTTTAAGTTTCACTTTTTACAGTTGCATAATTGCATGCTGCATATGAGATAAGAATGCACTCTTCTTTTTAGGTATATGGATTTTCTTACTAAACCAGACATTTCATACTGTAAGATAACGCTTTTTCAAACCCAACATTACACTTCACTGAATAATGGAGTAGTTGTGCTTTCAAAAACATGTGTTGAAATAACTTAAATCATTATAATAGTTTATTTGCTGTAAATATAAAACATTTATAAAATGTACATTTTTTCTCGAGATCTTGAGTTCACAAACAATTCCATGAAATCCTTCACAGCCTTGATAAGATGCTAAAATTATCTTACACTTGTAATCCACGAACGTAGTGCAAGTCTACATTAATCGACAGAGCGACTTTTTTGTGAAACAATTAAAGTATGTAGATAAATTGAACACGTAAGGTATGCGCCGTATAAATGGCGGTGATTGACCAAATTATAACACGTGGGTCCAGTTAAAGTTCAATTTTAAAATAGGGACTTAACGAAGTAGAATAATCATAAAATGTCTATCCTTATTTTGATGTAAAATGCATTAAAACGTTTTTGTTATGACAGAGGCTGAAGTCAGTAGACTCACCGTTGTCTTGCAAATGCGCGAACGAAGCCAGTAAAGTTGGTCCTACAACATCGACAATTTTTTGCCAAAGAGGTAACGTGATTATCTTGACTCGTACAAGAAACTCATGTCGGCCAGGTGACCGACATCGTTAAGGCAGTAGTGTCGTAGTGATCTCAGACCGAAGGGTCGCGGGTTCGAGTACCGCCTCGGGCATGGTTGTATTTGTATTCGCCCTTTCACCCCTTATCATCACCATCTCGTTTCATCTTCATAGTTACCATACCGTTAACACCAATAGTGGTCGCTAATGGCCTAGATGTTGATGTGACCTTAAATAACCAATTAAAAAAAAAGAAACTCATGTTTAAATTATCAGCCATTGCTGCTACAAAGAATTTGCGCGCCGGAGCGTAGCTTCACTTGTCGCCCGAGTTACTTTGAAGTCGTGCGTGGGGATGTTGCAATTTGTGACGTCCACTATGACAAAGCGAGGGAGCGTCAAATTTGCGTTGTGATTAATTGCATGCTCAAACTAGTGGTGCTACACAATGGCACAGATTTTATCGTAGCAAAGTTTTATAATTTTCTTGGTGAGGACTGGCTTTTCGGTCTTCCCCATTCTCGTGCCAGCTGCCATCCATCGCCGCCCAAAGTACATTTTTTTGAAATTTTCTCTTCTTTTCGGTTTCCTAATAGAATAACAGAAATATTACTTTAAGAATATTAAAGACGAGTAAAACCTCGTCCTTAATAGAAATTTTCACAAAAAAAATTAGAGCTGTATTTAAGAAAATGGCGTTTAAACTTTACTGTAAATGCGAAATTTGAAGCTCTTTTTCACAGGAATCTATTGAGTTTTCGAAAAAATTCATTGAAAGTCATTTAAAGCACTTCCACTCATAAATGTAATAATGTATACCAATCGATGGAAATATGCATGTTAAGGGCGTGAGAGATATTTCAAACAATTACGTGTTAAATTTTTGAAGAAAAGAATACACCAAAACTAACTTTACGTCATATTAAACAATGCAAATGTAATATAATAGCACTATCCGTTGGAAAAGTTTGAAGAATAAATTTAGAGTCATTTTTGAGAATATGGCATTTGAGCGTTTCTGAATTTTGAGCTCATTTTCACAAAAAACTGCCGTATTTTCGAGATATTTTATACGACAATATTTAAAGCACATGTAGTCATCAATATAATTCTGTAAACAAACTGCCACTAATGTAGATATTAATGATGTGGGAGGTAAGTTAAAAAATGCATTTTTGTAATTTTTGAAAAAAACAAAGGAATACAGCAATTGGGTTTCTTGTTATCTTAGCACTATTTATACCAAAAGTTTAAAGAAAGGAGTTAGAGCCGTTTTTGATAAAATATTGTTTTGGTATTTTTTTAAAATTGCAAATATTGCACGCACCATTGCACGAAAACTACTGAAAGTTTTAAAAACTGTACAAGAACTTAATGAAAGAACTAATTATAATCAACAAATTTTATTAGAAAGAAAAATCTCCATCTTAAATTTTGAAGTTGAAGGAAGGCGCCGAAAAACAACTTTTTCAATTTTCGGAAATTCAGAGTTAACCGTGAAAATCGAACCTATGCCACCTTTATAAGTGTATTTTACTCTATTCTTACAAGAAATTTAAAGAAAAAATTTGGAGCGTTTTTTAGAAAATTTTGAAAATGTCCAAGGGGTTTTAGGGTACCCCCATATTTTAAAGAATGATTTTCATAATTTCAAAGCTTCAACTAGAGGCAGAAGGACAGATTTCTTCAATTTGGAAGAACTCCTACGTAAGATTTAAGCGCTAGTAGTGTTCACGGATGGACGGACGGACAGAAGGACGGATGTTTTGTTTGAAATGAAAATTTGAATGAAAATTTCTATTTAGGAGGTTTTACTCTTCTTTAATATTCTTGAAGTAATATTTCGTTTTTACTATTAGGAAAGTAAAAAGTTGAGAAAATGTCAAATAAATGTACTTTGGGCGACGATAGATGGCAGTTGGCAAGAGAATGGAGCAAGACCATAAAGCGCGACCACACTACGGAAATTAGAAAAAATTGGTACGAGAAAGTCTGTGCCATTCTGTAGCACATCTAGTTTTTCTTAATTTAGCAACTGGATTTATCCATTTTTCGTTAGTAGGGCCCACCAATGAATATTTTTCTGCCAAAAATCTGCGTTTTTTCGCCCAGTATTAAATAACATTATACTACGTATAATACGGTGTATATATATATATATATATATATATATATATATATATATATATATATATATATATATATATATATTGTAACGGTACGTCCTCCGAAATAATAATTGTCGCGGCTGTGAACACTTTTTGAAGTGCGCGCCTAGAGGGCAGCGCTCGGCGGCAGTTAGAGGAGTCGGCAGAGGCAGCAGAGCCTGACATACGCCGCCCAATTCCGAGCGACGAGCTGGCCGGAGAGCCAGCGGACGGAGTGCGGATCTACAGCGCCGCCCGCTTTTCTAAAAGCGTTTGTCTAAAAGCGTGTGTTATTCCAAACATAACAATAATATAATAAAATAAAATACTGGTCATAGTATGCCGACCGCCGCCCCACCCGCTTAGGTGCGTGGCCGCGCCGTTCAAAAGGTTTTATGACCGTCCCTGGGTGCCGCGGACTCAATAGCCTCTCCACACTAAACGACAATTATCGAGGCCAAGCCCTACCACCGGTCTCTGCCAACCCCTCGTCATCACCCCCTCAGCCGAACTCGGAGACATATTTATGACCGTCAAAAGCATTGTGCTACCGAGACGCACCGGCGCGTGCCGCGTCGAGTCCCGCGCTCGCTGGGTTTGCCTTTTGAGTCCGATCCACAGACGTGCTGATTAAAAGAGCATCAAAATTCGTTTTGCTCAAGTGTTCACCCGGGAGAGAGGCACCAGGCAGGGCAATAAAGCAATAACGTCAATCAAAGAACGGCCTGGGCTAACCGTCGCCGGCACCCGAAAAGAAAGGAGTAAAACGCCGTGACCAAGGCGCGAAGGTGGGGAAACATGTGTCACCGTCTTCGGACGTGCCGCGCCAATATACCACCCTTTCGTTATGCGCACGTGGTCACCTGTGGACTCGCGAGACCTACTTTCGAGCATACAATGCCGCACATTGTCGATGCGAGCTCGCGAGCCATTGGCTCAAGTGCCGCCTCTTTAGCGAAGGGCGAGCGAATCGAAGACAGGCCCCCGGTCCGTGGAGAGGGAAGAGGTGCCTTCGTTCGTGGTAGCGCGCCGCCCAAAACTGACTTGTATCTAGAGATCGGTGAGAGAGACTCGTATCTAGAGATCGGCAAGAGACACTTGTGTCTAGAGATCGGTGGGAGATACTTGCTCTACCGCGCGCCGCATAAACTTAATTAGTCACGTGAGCTGAAGTGATTACTCTCAAAACGTGCGCTATTTGACTTGGCGCTTCATACGAGATTTTTGCTCTGCGCAATGTCACATCATCGGTGAAATTCATTAGACTCGCTACCGGAAGGAACTTCCTCTCCGGAGACCGCAAGCCGAGCGCGGAATCACCATTGTTTACGATCGGCAACGAGACGTTGTGACCTGGGTCGCGTGTCATGAAATGTGGACGACGCCAGCGCAGCATTGGGTCCAGAGGGAGCGTGTTGCTGGTGGCTTCCGCCTGAGTACGCGCCACAGCCGCCCGACTCCAGCCCGGGAATGCATCACTCACCACTGCTGACATCACGCCTCAGAAGAGTACCAGATAAGTAGTTTTGTGCAGCCAGGTGACGCTCAGCCCTTGTTTCCCGCGTAAGTGCGGACGAACTTTAGATATTCGGAGCTGTAGCGGATGTGCCGGTAAACAGGCACGAGGGTAGCGGCCAAGTACTTGTGTTCAATTTTTGTATCAAATTTCATTTTAAAGTAAATAAGAGGCCGCCGATGTACAAAAAAAAACAACAAACATGTAAAATCATTTGTAAAAATCATTGTTATGCCAATCATCATCATCATAATCATATTTTAGAATAAGTAAATATTATCTTGAAATGCCCATCTGTGTATTATTGAGCATGCAAACCCCCGACCCACCGCCGACGGGTTACAATATATATACACGAAAACGTAAAAAGTCGCTGACTGGCAGAGTTAAGCTCAGTCAGCCACTGTCATTGCAACTTCTCAGACCAAGATGTCTTAGTGTTCGAGTCCCGACACCGATGAAGTTTTGATAAGAAGCGCCAGGCTTCATGAAGCAGCGCGGAAGGAATCACAGGCTTCTATAGGGATAAATAATTCATAACACAAAGGTATAGATGGGTCAAATCCATCAGCAGTCTGGAGGAGAATTATCGCGACATTCTAATAGATTTGTTCCCACGTTTCTCCAATCAATACCACGTGAATGGCGGAGAAGCGTAGCAAATGGGGTACGGACCACACGCGACCTTTCTTTCCTCTTCCTTGTGTTCTATCACACTTACGTGCACTACATTATCACACACGTCAGATCAGCCGAGAGTTTAAAGTTCGAGAGATAAGCTTAAGGGCAAGTAGATGATCTTGGCTGTCCGGGTGACGCGGCGTCGAAAGCTGTGTTGCCGACGTTTCGACCATCTTTTCGTGGTCTTCCTCAGGGCTGGCCTCAAAATAATCAGACCGGCCCTGAGGAAGACCACGAACAGATGGTCGAAACGTCGGCAACACAGCCTTCGACGCGGCGTCACCCGGACAGCCAAGATCTTCCACATGACTCCAGCCGCGGAAGCCTACAACAAGCAGACCGGCCCTGAGGAAGACCACGAACAGATGGTCGAAACGTCGGCAACACAGCCTTCGACGCGGCGTCACCCGGACAGCCAAGATCTTCCACATGACTCCAGCCGCGGAAGCCTACAACAAGCAGACCGGCCCTGAGGAAGACCACGAACAGATGGTCGAAACGTCGGCAACACAGCCTTCGACGCGGCGTCACCCGGACAGCCAAGATCTTCCACATGACTCCAGCCGCGGAAGCCTACAACAAGCAGACCGGCCCTGAGGAAGACCACGAACAGATGGTCGAAACGTCGCCAACACAGCCTTCGACGCGGCGTCACCCGGACGGCCAAGATCATCCACATGACTCCGGCCGCGGAAGCCTACGACAAGCAGACTGGCCCTCCTGAGGAAGACCACGAAAAGATGGTCGAAACGTCGGCAACACAGCCTTCGACGCGGCGTCACCCGGACAGCCAAGATCATCCACATGACTCCGGCCGCGGAAGCCTACGACTTCACTTGCCATAAATATTATTTTTTCAAGTTATTTAAATCGTACGTTAGTCCTTCAGGGTGGAAGTCAAGATATAGTCCTGGGGGCAATACTGTCTGGAATCTCTTGTGCTTACTACGCCCCTCCGGGTCCATGATGCTCCCCACAGAACCCCACCCCCCACCCCTGCTGCCCGCGCCTGACTGCCCCGCCCCCAGACGCTTTGCGCAATAATTACCGCCCCCGCCAGCTCGCGGGAAGCTCTCATTACCCCACCCCCAGGCCTCGCGCCCCCGCCCTCGCCGCCCGCTACTCTGCTTTGTTCAGCTCTTTTCCCGGGGAACTCATCATAAGCACATCACTTCCAGATCCGCGCTGTATAACGACTTGCCCTATTTTTCTCCTGGCAAAAAAATGACTGGGAGGCCTTCTTTAATGTGCAGGCCACTTTACCTAGTCCTCGGAGTGGGGATGGAGAAGTCTTGTGCCTCAACTGCGCTTAGAAATGCATTTAAATGCACGGGCGACAACTCTTTTCTGAGGTGCCAGGGGTATTTGTCGTCTTGGTAATTTGGAGGCTAAAAACCTGCTATTGCACTCCTACGTTTCATAATTTATTGTTCGACAAAAAAAGTTACTTCCAGTAATACTCAAATAAAACTAAGATTGGGTTTTAAAACACATTGAGAAGAAATGTGAAGTTAATAAGGAGGACAAAATATTTTTATTAGGATGTACGATCCTTCAACAAATATTGCATAGTATCTTATTAACCCGCGTTGTATGGAAATGTATTTATCATCATCTATTAAGAAGTCTTGCCCGTCCCGCACGCCATATCAGATCTATCTCTGCTGCTTGACACGCGTCACCTGGCAAAACCCCGCAACGATGTCGCCCTTTCATTGGGGGTTTCCTTTAAGTAAATACTATAAAAACTCACTCGGGCTAACATTTTGACTACGCACTTTTTAAGTTCTTGACCGCTCAATAGTTTTCGTGCCAAATTTCAGAGCAATCACTACTGTGGTTTACAGATTTCTGGCTCATACTCGAATGAATATACATACTCGTACTTTTATAAAGTACATATTCCAGTAATAAGTAAATATTAAATGTATTCGAGTATAAACAACTGTTTATGAAACTGTTATAAACAATTCTCAATAATAGTATGTTGAAACATCCTTTGAAAATGAAGCAATGTTTCATTAGGGAGAAATAGTAAAGGAACTTTGTCGCTTAATTTGTTTTAAAAGAATTTCATTAATATTACAAGTCAAGTGGTTTTTTATGTCGATTTCAGATTTTTCGAATTTTTTAGATCGCTGTAACAATTTTTCATTTCATTTCTCGAATCTTTATCGCTCAGACGACGTCAGAACCTCATATAAATTCCTATATTTAATTGCATATAGAAGTTATTAAGAGAAGAAACATGAAGAATACCTCACGTACACAATAATACCTACCTTCACGTATTTATTTACAGATAATCTCAGACTGTTGTGAAATTCTTGTATTTTCTTCTCTGATATTTTACTTTTGCCAAATCTGGATCCTATTACAACAAACATCTAACTATGAAGGGGCTTACTTCCCCTGCTATTGTTAATATTGTTATTTCTACCGTTGCCTTGCTATGCTAAGACATTCTCTCAATGTTAACACTAATTTATTAAATTTACTTCCAATTTAATCATGGGTTCGATATACAACATATTATTGCTTACCTGTTGCATGTGGACGTGTAATTTTACACAGAATCACGATTCCTGGAAGTTCTGTTGATTGAAACTAATTATTAGATTGATGGCATCTAATATAAATTATTAGCCTTTTGCAACTAAAAAATTAACTTTTATTCTTATGTGTATTACAAATTCTATTGATCTCATGATAATTATTTTTTCAGTGTAAAACTTTAAAATTCCGTACCGGTTTGAAGATATTTGGTAAGCTTACTACAATATCTCATTAGATGACAGACTAGCAGAATATTGTACATGGAACCCTTGGTATCCAATTCTCGCTTTCTTTCCTAAATTAAAAATGTTCCAGAATGTCAACGATTTGATCTTAATAAGATTTAATATTTCTCACAAAATCAATAGGCGGTCACGACTTTTCCTATCAGTGTTTCGTATGAACATTTACTCGGGACTGACTAAAGTCAGTTACTTATTGAAAAATCCTTCCATCTACGGAGCTACCCTAATATCTATCCTCTGGAATCACGGAGTCGAATTTAATTAGAAATTTCAACTACTACATTAATAAAATTTCCAATTATGATTTAATACTACAATTTAAACAATACCAAGCTCTCAAACCTCGAACTAATCATAAATTCTTGCCTCACTGTCATTTAAAATTATACCCAGCCTATGTTGAAAATCCGTTCGTACCTCACCAACCGCTTACGTGTGTTCGCATCAATATTTTTCTAGAGACTGAGTCCTTCTATAAGATCACTGCTTTCAATGCCCTCTCTACACCTTTTGCATATAATGTGTTCGGGTCTGTGTCCATCTGCACAGCGCTATGACACCAACTACAGCGCAACTACACCACAAAGCTATGACACCTCCGCCTCTTCCGCCGCCTTCGCCTCCAACTCTGCCTCTTCCTCCCTCACCTCCAACTCTGCCTCTTCTTACGCCTTCGCCTCCAACTTTGCCTCTTCCTCCCTCATCTCCAACTGTGCCTCTTCCTCCGCCGTCGCCTCCAACTCTGCCTCTTCCTCCCTCACCTCCAACTCTGCCTCTTCTTACGCCTTCGCCTCCAACTCTGCCTCTTCCTCCCTCACCTCGAACTCTGCCTCTTCCGCCACCTTCTCCAACGCTGCCTCTTCCTTCCTCAACTCCAACTCTACCTCTTCGTCCGCCTTCGCCTCCAACTCTGCCTCTTCCTCCGCCGTCACCTCCAACTCTGCCTCTTCCTCCGCCTTCACCTCCAACTCTGCCTCTTCCTCCGCCTTCGCCTCCAACTCTCTCTTCCTCCGCCTCCAACTCTGCCTCTTCCTCCGCCTTCGCCTCCAACTCTCTCTTCCTCCTCCAGCTCTGCATCTTCCTCTGCCTTCCCCTCAACTCTGCCTCTTCCTCCTTGCTCGCCTCCAACTCTGCCTCTTCCTCCTCACCTCAACTCTGCCTCTTCCGCCACCTTCTCCAACGCTGCCTCTTCCTTCCTCAACTCCAACTCTACCTCTTCCTCCGCCTTCGCCTCCAACTCTGCCTCTTTCTCCCTCTGCCTCCAGCTCTGTCTTCCGCCGTCGCCTCCAAGCTCTGCCTCTTCCTCCCTCCACCTCCAGCTCTGCCATAGTCACTTCACCTCCAGCTATGTCTCTTCCTCCGCCTTCGCCTCCAACTCTGCCCTCTTCCTCCACTTCGCCTCCAACTCACCTGCCTCTTCCTCCGCCTTCGCCTCCAACTCTGCCTGTTCCTCCGCCTTCGCCTCCAACTCTGTCTCATCCTCCGCCTTCGCCTCCAACTCTGTCTTCACTCCGCCTCCAACTCTGCATCTTCCTCCCTCACCTCCAACTCTGTCTCTTCCTCCGCCTTCGCCTCCAACTCTGCCTCTTCCTCCCTCACCTCCAACTCTGCCTCTTCCGCCACCTTCTCCAACGCTGCCTCTTCCTTCCTCAACTCAACTCTACCTCTTCCTCCGCCTTCGCCTCAACTCTGCCTCTTCCTCCCTCACCTCAACTCTGCCTCCTCCGCCGTCGCCTCCACCTCTGCCTCTTCCTCCCTCACCTCCAACTCTACCTCTTCGTCCGCCTTCACCTCCAACTATGTCTCTTCCTCCGCCTTCGCCTCCAACTCTGCCTCTTCCTCCGCCTTCGCCTCCAACTCTGCCTCTTCCTCCGCCTTCGCCTCCAACTCTGCCTCTTCCTCCGCCTTCGCCTCCAACTCTGTCTCTTCCTCCGCCTTCGCCTCCAACTCTGCCTCTTCCTCCGCCTTCGCCTCCAACTCTGCCTCTTCCTCCGCCTTCGCCTCCAACTCTGTCTCTTCCTCCGCCTCCAACTCTGCATCTGCCTCTGCCTTCCCCTCCAATTCTGCCTCTTCCTCCGCCTTCGCCTCCAACTCTGTCTCTTCCTCCACCTTCACCTCCAACTCTGCCTCTTCCTCCGCCTTCGCCTCTTCCGCCGCCTTCACCTCATCCTCCGCCTTCGCGCCCTCCACCACCTTCGCCTCTTCCTCCGCCTTCGCCTCTTCCGCTGCCTTCGTCTTCACCTCCGCCGTCGCCTGCCTCTCCATTTGGACCGCCGCCTCCGCCCCCGCCCACTGTGCGCGCGCCCAGCCCCGGGGCGGCGGGGCCGTGAATGATTTGCATGTGGGCGGAGGGCGACCTCTCCGCGGGTCAACGAGAACGCAGCGCGGGCGAAGGAGATGGCAGTGAACAGGCTTGATGCGAACGGCACATTGGTTGACGGTGCTGGACAAAAGAAAGACGATGAAAGCAGCGGAGTTTGTAATATCCAAAAAGGAGTAGAAGCACTGGTAATAATGAATTTAATGATGTAATATGATAGAAATTGTTAATAGTTTTGAATACAATAGACACTGAAACTGGATAAGAGAGGAAAAAGCGAAGGAAGTTGCTGACGGAAACTATATTTTCAGAAAATATGAAATAAAAGGAGGATCTAGTGGATCCTTGTTGGTAATGCCAATAGTGACAAATTCGACAAATGGAAGTAGGAACAAAGTGAGGGGTGGGGTAGTAGGAAGATACAAGCGGTGAGATTGGATGGGGAGGAAATCATGTAAAAATGAAAACCGAAGCGAAGGCGGAGACGGCGTTATGAGAATGGATGGGGGCAACGCCGTAAATCAAAGAAGACGATAGCGCAGGACGGCGCGATGGTAGCTGGGGCGGGCGCGCCCAGCGGCCCGGAAGGCGGGGGCGGGGGGCGGGGCGCGGGGCGCGACCTCTGAGCAAATTAGCGGCCGGGGAGGGAGAGAGGGAGCGGTGCTCCGCGCGTCTTTTGTTCCGCCGTCGAACCCCGGCCCCCCACGCCGCGCCGCTGCCACGCGCGCGGGACGCGCCCGGAATGCCTTCGCGCGTTCTTTGCGGCGCCGCCCCGCCCCCTCGCCCGCCCCCTCGCCCGCCCCCTCGCCCGCCCCCTCGCCCGCCCCCTCGCCCGCCCCCTCGCCCGCCCCCTCGCCCGCCCCCTCGCCCGCCCCCTCGCCCGCCCCCTCGCCCGCCCCCTCGCCCGCCCCCTCGCCCGCCCCCTCGCCCGCCCCTCGCCCGCCCTTTCGCCCGCCCTCGCCCGCCCCCTCGCCCGCCCGCACCGCCCCCTCGCCCGCCCGCACCGCCCACTCGCCCCGCCCACTCGCCCGCCCACCCCGCGCCCCGCGCATCGCCCTCTCGCCCGCCCGCCCTCACCCCTCGCCCCGCTCCCTTCGCGTCGCCCCGCGCCGCCCCTCTCGCCCCACCCCTCGCCCTGCCCCGCCCGCTCGACCTGTCCACTCGCCTTGCCCCACCCCCACTCGCTCTGCTCCCCCCCGCCCCGCCCCCAAAGCCCCCGCCCACTCGCCCGCCCACACCACCCCCTCACCTGCCCGCACCGGCCTCCCTTCGCCCCGCCCCGCCCACTCTCCTCGCTCCACTCGCCCTGACCCGCCCACTCGACCTGCCCCCTCGCCCTGCTCCCGCCCACTCGCCCCTGCCCCATCCTCGCCCGCCCCCTCGCCCGCCCCGCCCCCTCGCCCGCCCGCCCCGTCCCGCTCCCTCGCCGCCGTCCGCCCCCTCGCCCCGGCCCGCACAGAGCCCGGACGAGATTTCACCTCGGGGCGGATCTTTTTAGCGGAGACAGAGAAGGCGCATGTATTTGCTTTTTCCTGCGTGCGTCGTTATATGCTCCGGCTCTTCTTTCAGCTGACGAAATTCTGTTTGTCTCGAAATCTCCTTCTAAAGGTTGTCGACGAATATACATAATAAAGCTGTGCGAGTGATGCCATAGATATACTATTAAATATTCCAGTATATGTCGATGTTGACGTAGTACAAAGAAAAACTAGCTATAGTGCAGGAAATGACTGTAGATGTGGAAGGAGGTACGTATGCGACGATCGTAATTTCCTCAAAGTGCTTTGTTTTGGAAAACATGGATTGTCATTTCCAGAAAGACATTTCCTCTGGAACTCTAATTTTGTTCAAAACGGCTATTTTGCCATCGGTTGTACTTCACAATTTGTGATTGCAACTTGTTCCATAATTTCTTATCAATTCTTTTGCATTCTCCATATAAAAGTTAAAAAATAATTTATTTCAACGAAGAAAATGTTTTTCAATGCCATGCACAGGTTTCGCAAAATTTTAGTAGTATTTGCAAAGAATTAAATCAATATGTGATTTATTTCATAACTAAAAAACATTGAAAATGTTTCTGATAATGTTTTAAAAATGTGTAAATTTCTTATGAATGAAATGGATGTCTATCTACATGCAGTCATAAATTAACTTCACTAACGATTACGAGTCTTACCACCAGATAATAAAAATATTCCCACTCCGGGGAGTTCTAATATTACTTACATAAAAAACTGTTGTTAACAATGCGTTATGGATTATTAAAGCTTGTATCGTAAAAACGCAGTTTCGTGAAATTTGACTAAAGGTAATGTGAATGAGCAATCATTAATTTATGAATGTAATAATTAATAACGTAAATTATAATAACAATAATAGTTTAATGCATCTGCTGAGTGAATGTTTTACGCTGCTTGAGCCAGTAATCGTGAACTTGCTGTGGACAAAGTGCAATCGTTTCCATCTTCTCGATACGTTTCCTTTACCATCGTCTTTGATATTTTAAAGTATTTATTCATAGCCAATCCATTCAGGTATTCTTGAACGTTTTCGATCACGGTGTTCATTATATTTCACAGTATTGTCTCGTAGCTTCAAGTTCTCCACCATTTTGTGTATCATTGAAAAGCAGGCGTTGGTTGAATCGGAATTTATTTCTCACAATATTGTTAGGCTTCGGAGAAACATCGTTAGTTTCTTCACTGTCTACGTTAACCGTTGTTTCAACGCTTAGATGATTTCAGTTACGGTCAGATCTTATATATGTATCGCATGATAAGGAAAGCTGTCTTCTTTCTTTTGTTTAGAGTATAATCTTTCAGAATATTTAGCTTTCAAAAATCTACTTGAATGTGGGCGATCTTCCTCTCCAGGTGGATTTTCTATGGTCGGAACCGAAAAACATCTGAATTTTCGGAAATGACAAAACTTAAAAATTATGGTGTTGTAACACCACCGGCGTAACTTTTTTAACATGTTGTAAGGCGCAACAACAGAGTAAACATATGGTGCAATAACTGTGTTTAAAGAAGAACAATTTTCATCTAGCATTATACTGCGTAATTGTAGTCACATTCGTAAATTCCTCTGTCACCTTTCCAAGCCCGTTTCAGCGTTACCTTGACCTTTCGTCTGCACTCGCAGCCGAGGTCTGAGAGATGTCAGATCAAACATCTGAGATTGCTGTAAAATCCTATCAGTTGAAGGAGAATTATTTCTAATCCCACTCCCGCTGCATCATTTATTCTTCTCCCCATCTACCCGCTAATAATGATTTAGGGAGCCATGTTGACTATCAGAATCCAGTCTCCAAAACCGGTCCGTGGTCTACGGATCATTTCTTTTCAAAGGTCTTCCGCGTCCCTTGCAAAATTTCTCGTCGTGATCGGGAACAGAATGCCGCACAATTAAAGAATGACTACTTGGTAAATCAGACCGTTTTGAAATGATGAATCACAACATTCTGATAGAAAACAAGAGGAAATTGTGCATAGATCCATACAGCAGAGAGATTGCAATCAACCCTGTCTTGGTTCGTTGCGTCTTCGGATGGTATATGTAGGTGTATCTGTTACGTGTGAAGTATGATAAATGGCTGTTTCGAAAATTAGCGGGTTAATTCGCGCATTTGCCGACAACACCCGTCTAATGTTGGCATTAGCCGCATGGCGTTGTCAAAGTAGATTGATCGTCCGAGTGAGAAGGATCTTCTCTTCGCGAGATGTATGTTTTGGCGTAATAATGCTTTGGAAATTATGCGCAGACTCAAGGTCGTCTTAGATATGTGACAGGCGGCAATGGACCGATGTGTCAGTTGAAGTAGATTGTCAGGTTAAATTAAGGTAGTACAATGAAGTGGCGGCTGCTCTTTAAGGAGTCCAGGTCGGCGCCCTCTCAAAAAAAATCTTGGGAAAAGTTGCAGAAAAGATTAAACTTGCAACTAATCGACTCGTTTAATTTGTGAATACCACCAGTGCAATTTCTGAGAACGAATTTAGCATTAAGTGCCCGATTAAGCAAAAGATAAATGTTTTTGGAATAGGACGTATCGTGTACTATTGCTAGCCCGTCCATAGGTGCTGCATGGAAGCTTAGGAAGAGTGAGGTACGGGAATTCGGGTTGGGGCAGCGTGCTTGTATTGTGGTTTTGTTCGGCTGAGGCCGCAGCTATTCACTGTACTAAAAATACCAACCCTTTCATCTGATTTCGTAAATTACTATTTTGTCCCTGGAAATATTTTTTTAAAAAAATCTATTTTCGCATGAGCACAATTAGCACAATGAGCTACATAAAATTTAAACGTAAAAGTTGTCTTATACAAGGATTAATATCCCGAAACGTGCAAATCGGTTGTAAACCATACCCTTTTGTTTCCCTCTTTCAAAAAATATTTTGAAAAGGTAAAATGTATGTGATGGTTCGGACATATGCCGCCCGTCCCAATTTGCAACCAACCGGCTGCCACTAATTCAGTGTAAATAGAAATTTAGCACTGGCTTACCTACCAATCGTCAGCAACTTTGTTCACCTGATCTGTTCCACGGTTAACTAATGAGCACATCATCCAGCTAAAGCCCGTTGTGTGTGTGAAAGCTATTTCTATTTCGAACTTCATCTAATGTTGACTAAAGTGAAAATTAACCGTCTGATTGCCGAATTAACCTGATTCGGACATCAGTCGCAACATAGCCAAAGACATTCGCGAGGTTGTTGCAGAAATATGGACATGAACTGGGTAATTTGCAAGTTAGTCGGAGTAGGACTTTCACGTTTCTACCTACGTCGAGGACCTTATCGGGATAGGTGGCTTAAGGCATCAACTAATTTCACTACAGTGCCTCTGACCGGGAGGTTGTAGGTTCGACACCCAACGGTAGCTGGACTTTCGACACCAGCTAGCTAGATAGTAGGTGTAATTCAGTGGCAGTCTAGAGGAGAGTTCTTTCGGCTGGCTGCTCTGACTGGTAGTGTTCCTTAGGGTCTTCTATCAATACCAGGCGAATATCGGAGCAGTATTCTTACAAATTGGCCCTAGACCACGCGCGATCTTTCCTTCCTATTCCTTCTCCTATCCTCACCTCTTACACATAATTACACTTACAAGCACTACCGGCATACATGCCAGGAGGACGGTTGGGAGCTTAGAGCTTGTCCCTGCTGGGTCGGTGCCCGTTTGGAGGGAGATACCTGGTTGGGGAAAACTCGTAAACAGATGGTTGGGCGGCGCCGGATATCGCCATTCAGGGTGATGAGATCACCGCCACCTCCCGCGGTAAAACATACACTACACTTACGGGGCTAACGACCTTGGCAGTTGACCAATGAGTGGAAGGCGTTCTTGCGGCAGGCGCGAGGGAGGGGCGTGCCGGGTGCCGCCGCCGCAGCGCTGCGGTCGCGGGCGCGCCTCCGACCTGCGCCCTTCATCACATTCGCCGCGCGATATCGTGTCCGTTAGACGCCGCGGGACCCATACATCACGCCCGGCCCCGCAGCGCAGCTCGCCGCGCCGCCCGCCAGATGCCGCCCGCCCGCGCGCCCGCGCGCCCGCCCCAAATTGCACGTGGAGTACGAATGTAATTAATCCGGTAATGGTTAAAAGACCCCGAGTGATCACTGGATGAAGATCAGTGAATTTTGAATTAAACGATTCCAGTCTTTTTTTCTTTTTTTTGAAACTATATTAATGGACGCGTTTATTTATTTATTTTACCTAAAAAAAGAAACAGTTAAAACTGCGTATGACGTGCTATGGGTAGAAGTGAATTCTGTGCCCATTTTCAAAATTCTGTGATCCCTACACTAAGTCATATACTACTTGAATTTTGAATTTAAAAAAAACTCCCATGTAATAAAATATATTTTCAAGGATAAATCATCAATAAATTTTGGGCTCTTATCCATGATGTTCTTCGTCCTTCCTGCCGCAACAACATGGAAACGATAATTTAAATAACAATGTTTCCCACTGAATTCTAGAAGACGTGCACAGATAATGAAGTTACATTTATGTCCAGAAGCAAAACAAGGGGCGTTGATATCTTAAGTGCGAGATCCTCGTTAGCGTGTAACATTTCTGAAAATATATAGTATGATAAGCAAGAAAGATCCTCGTTTTTATTAATATGAACGACATCGGGCTATTTAATAAATCTTATGTCGATACGTGTAATTTAGGCATACAGAAGGGGGTAAAGTCAAGGAATACAGGTTGTCAGGGCGACCAGTAAATAAACAAGCTCCAGAGAGGAGGAACGAGTATGATGACATGCCGGAGGAGGGAAACAAAACCTCTTGTATCATATAAAAAACAGTGGATAAGGGCGAAGTGTAAGCTCGTAAAAATTATTAATACCGATCTCTTACGACTCTCGGCGCCGACCGAAAGACATCAGCTTGGTACGTTACAATCGCCATCATACGATCACGCAATATTAGGGGATTGCGACATTTTTTCAGACATAGTGACGGATGTAGGAGGGAAGTGTGTCGTAGGGAGTTGTGTTCGATATTTTTCAGAGTTCTAATATCAGGAACTCAAAGAATGTTAAAAGAATCTAACTATTAATCTTAATCCAGAATATATTTACATTCGGGTACTAAATTAGAATAAAGAAGAATCGTAGATTTTCTCGCAGTGAACAATTCTTCGTGAACATTAGGTAGTCGCGAATAGACACACATACGCGGTATACAATAGGGAAGTTTCGCGGACGCGTAGTAAATTAGAACAACTATTCGGGGAACCGGAAATAAATAAATTTACGGATGACATTCTTAATTAGAATTGATTAACATTGGATAATATTACTGTAGGACAATAGTGACAATAATGACATCAAGAAGACGTGGTGGATATTTCACTCGGAATTCAATCGAGAAGTCTTCAATGCGCGCGAAAATGTCAGTGGGCCACGAACTTTAATTTGACATGTACAAGAGTAAGAAGGATAATTGTTTTATAAAAGTATAATACAAACACCAATTAAATGAGCTCATTTACTATTGTAATATTAAATTGTTAACAAATGTTTGATTTTTTTTCTTGGAACAAGGCTGATAATCTGTAGTCAGTTGCCATCAATTAAAAAAATAATTTACAGAACTTCCAGAAATCGCGGGTCTATACAAACTGCACGTCCGAATACAGTAAGATAAGAGCTTGCATGTTGTATGTCGATACCCACAAACAAGATGGTAATAAAATAAACATAAAAATATATCAGCACAAAGAAAATATGTAAGCAGAGCAGGGTAAATCACTTACGTAAATATTTATAGAAAATAGTTCATGTAAGTATAAATATATATAGATAATTATCAGTTGAGTTCCAATAGCTTTTCCAAGGGAGAATTGGTAATTTAACATTAATAGAGAGAGGTATTGCTGAAATACATTACGTTAGTTATTACAAAAAAAGAATAACTTGTGAGAATTACTTCAGTAGTCAAGAGAAAACATATTTTTAACTAATAAAATAATAGTTATTTTTTATAACGCAATTACTTATTTTCAGAAATGTTGCATACTAAAGTGGATCTCGCACTTTAAGATCGAAACGTCTATTAATAAAAATTTTAAAGTTTTGACTTAATCATTATTTATTTCATATTTATCTATAATGATTGTTAATGTTATTTATTTCATTTATACTTCGAAGCAGTTGGTAAGTTTTAATGATTGACCTTCTATGAGAAAGCGAGTGGCTATTTCCCGCGGAGAAGTGAGTGTCTGGGGCCACTTATTGACCAGTGTTGCTTCACTGCCACTTGATCTCCTCTGAACTGCGGTGCAAGTGACACTTCAGTGTACTCCGAGTCGAAACAGAAGCTGTCATTAACAGGGTGGCCACTTGTTTCCTGAAACACATTTCTTTTCGCGTTTTCCAGAGCTTTGTTTAAACATTTGCACTGATCAAATTTATAGTTTTTCACACTGTACCAAGAAAAGATCAAAGCAAGTCTGGAACTAATTTGTCAGCTCTCTCATTTCTCCATTATAAGAACAAGTTTAAAAAATACTCAACAAAAAGGAATTGAGCCTAAATAATTCTGCCCTTTTTTTAAGAAATAATATTCAGTTTTATAACCATCTGAATACTTCCTTGACTTCAAACGACTGTTCCACATATTTCCTGATTTTCTCCTGGCGTTTCCAGACCAAAGAAATTCCCTCAGGTTTTCCATGATTTCCGGGACGTGGCCTGGTTAATGCTGTAACAGCTCAGTAATACGGCACACCGCGAGATGTGGGAGCGCCGGAAGCCTCTTTTCACCCCCACCCCCCGACAGCCCTTTCATCGCCCACCACTTAACCAACTCCCTGGAAAATAACGCCCTTCCGCCCTCTTGTGCTGCTGATTCTGTATTTTAGGCTGGAGAACATGGAGAGGATTTTGACGCATCTCTGAGAACATAAACACTTATCATAGCCCTTACCGGGCCCCTGGAACTTAGAGATTTCTAGGAACCCAGTTACAACTAAATTTTCATTCTTGGGAAGCCTACTGTCACTTCACAAACAATTTCAACGTGCGGGCGCCGAAATTTGGTTGGGCAAAGCGAGACCCCACTCTGGGACCAGTCGTTAGAGTACAACGAATAGAACGCTATTTAGCCTGTGTAAGAGATGAGAACAAGCTCTCGTGGGAACCTAGGTACGTAAACAGTAACATTCAGATTCGATAGATTGATTGATTTTTTTTTGTGTTTCCGGGCGCCAACAGCATTGGTCATTTGTCCCGTTAGTGTAGTGCATGTTTTCCTCGGGTGATGGCGGTGAGCTTCCCCCATTGGATGGCGAGATCCGGCGCCGTCCTACCGTCGGCTAGTGGGGTTCCCCCTAACCAGAACTCTCCCACCAGCGGGGCACCGCCCCAGCCGGGACAAGCTCTAAGCTCCGACCGGTCTCCCGGAATATGTGGTAGTGTAGTGCATGTTAGTGTAAGTGTGTGTGTGTAAGGGGAGAGGATAGGACGAGGAAGAGGAAGGACAGATCGCGCGCTGTCCGTGACCCGTTTGTTGGAATACTGCTCCGGCAATCGCCTGATGTTGATCGGAGAGACCACGGAAAACTCCCGATCAGAGCAGCCGGCCGCTAGAATTCTCCTCCAGACAGCCGCTGAATTCGACCTAGCTGAAAAGCTAGTGTCGAAAATCCTGTCGCCGTGGGGAGTGGGAACCTAGGACCTCCCGGTCAGAGATGCTGCAATGACATCAACTGAGCTACCGCTCCCGGTTTCATATTCGAAAAGTCCTGTAGTGTACTTCAACCAGCCACTTGTGCTCTTAGGAGAGATCGCTCTGGAGCGCCTGTGTTCCGCCGAGTGCGAAACGTGAAAGCGCGACTCTTCAACAAGCAGCAGCCCTTGTTATCACGGAGTGGGCGCTCCACGAACATTCAGGCGACCGCGATCTCCATTTGGAAGCTCGGCCCGTGTCGTACAGCACGGGTGCTTGGGCGTCGCCATCGTCAGAAGCTGCTGAGGGGTTTCGTTGGGAGCGGTCACTTGCTGACCGTGCGGTCGCTTCCCGGCGCAGACCGCTGCCGTCGCCGCAGCCGCCGCTTGTGGCCAGGTCCACGGGCCGCTTGACCTGTGCGCCGGGCGGTTCCACCCGCTACACGGGGCTACTGAACGGGATGGGGACACGGAACAATGGCGGACTGACCATTGGTTGTAGAGGAAATGTACGAGTGAAAGGTTTGCTTCCTTATTAGACAAGCCGCGCATTCACTATATGTCCGGAATAACTAATTCATCTAATTATATTGATGTGAATCTAAAGTGATTGAATCTTTTTGTAATACATTGTGTTGTTTTTTAATACGTTTCTTTCCGCATCTCACGGCACCAGAAAGCCAGCTCAAGAATAGTTAATAATCCTCCTTCCTCATGACTAGCTGTGCCAACATAGATAGGAGGCCTGTACGATGAAAAGGGAATTAGAATTTCCCACATTCAGTTGCTTTGAAGAATAAAATCAATGCCTCTTCCTTGGTTTCTATCTATTAAGATTTTTTGAATCTATACAAACGCTTGCGAATAGCGTCACAATTTTTTAAGGCATGTGGAGGGGTGTCGAAAATGATCGTTGTGGCCAATGTGCATGTAGTGGGAATTTAGCATAATGAAGTTACACATTTGATTTTTCCTCCGGTCTTAGGCAACTTCTTATGGACAGATGTTCGGTAGATCACGCTCTGAGAGTCACGGAGGCGTCAAGCATCTTTGTATAAGTAGTTGTCTCATAATCAAGGACAAATGTCACAAGTATTAATCCATATGATTCCATTACATGCCATTTTCCACGATGTACTCGTATGTTCATTGGCAAAACTTGCAACCCTTCTTGAAGTTGTATTTTGAAGTATGTATTTTTTATAAAACTTCAGTTTCTCTCCCACGTTTTACTTTCTCGACCTTACTTCGTCAGAAGAGAAATTATTGAAATTGTGCGCCGGAAAACAGTCAATTTTCGACAGAAAAACTTATTGGCGAGCCCTAGTAACAAAAGAGTGGATAAATATTGTTCCTATTTATAGTAAATTACTTCATCTAACACGTTGTGTGGGTCTTTGATATAGAACTATCGATTGAAGGCAAAATCTGTGTCGGTTTTTTGTCGTCAACACTAGCGCCAAAACCGTTCAGTCGCTTTTGTCCAAAATTGATATTCTTCGATCGATTAAAACGAACTTGGTGAGTTTTCAACGGATATTTTATTTTTGGGAGTACTTAAATGAAGTCTCAAACTTCTTCAAATTTTTCTAAAACATGGCTCCATTTTTTTTATTAAACTCTGTCCCCAGAAAGCGTAAAGGACTCTAAAATTTCGAAAATCGTTTGATGGTAATAATGGGAGGTGCAATTAGATTTGTTAGTGTCGGACCAAGTAAGTGCATCAGAGAAACTGTTTGGTGTAAAATCTGAAGCGCACAGCGAGCTAATTCGATGAACATGAGTTCGAGTTTTGGTGCGGAAAAAAAACCTTTCCTGGCTGAAAACCCTTTTTGCAGGTTACGTATAATATTGCGGAGCCATTTACAGTTAATGCAAGAGTGTATGTGCTGTTGTAGCACCATCAAGGTTGTGTTTTCTTTTTTCCCCCCCGTGAGTATTCCTGCTCTGTAGCAGAGTGTTCGAAGTCCGCTGGAGAGGCCAGGTACGTCGGAGGCTAGATCTTCCACGAACGAGGTGAATAGTTTATTACTCCCCAGTGAATTGCCTGCTAATGCCAGATAGTAATCCTATTACAGACGAGCGCCCGCTGCAGGTTTGCCCGAGAGGTTACGCAGAGAATGAGAAGTGGCCTTGCTGGGCGGTTTGAGGGATACGAATAGCAGAATTTCGAAATCATCTCCGGCTAAAATCTGCCAGACATGAAGAAAATGAGATAAACGAACGTAAGGATGTATGACCATCTGAATGATTTCAAACAACTGAAGTAAAAGTGAATCTTTAATGAAAATATAAACTGTCTTCTCAAAATACATTTAGGGTTAATCTAAAAGCGAACACCAGAAATGTTGGCGGTGGCAACGGAATAGGTTTATCATTCATTTCAGAATTTTGAGAACACTGCTCGTAGGGCATTCTGATTTTTTTTAATATCATGATGGATATCGAATAGTATTTAGACATGTGAAATGTAATTCTTCTTAAATACATATTTAAAATTAAATTGGTAGGTATTTTTGGGAAAAATACCGTGACATTTTCCCCTTTATCGGCCATGTGCAAACTGTTCTGCAAAATATTCTCAAAGAAGACTTAGTGAATGCACTTAAAAATACAGTGAAATATTAGAATTTGAAGAACCTTTTCTCCAGGGAAAAATTTCGTGACCACAGTAAATATTTGTTATGTGTTTGAAAAAAAAATATTAAAGGAAAAGATGTAAAATTTATTGTTTTCATTCCTAACGAACATACTTTTGGCGTAAATAATAGGGAAACTCTAAGGCTGGGTCTCAGAAAGTTGGGGATCTTGAGTACTACACGTGCTTCAGATCATATTCAGTGAATTAGGCGGCGGATGTCGCATTTATTGTTATCACTCCGGGCCGTAGGTAATATGATCGTAACATTAATAAATATATATTAAAAATTCAAATTAAAGTTGTTTTAATGAAAAACAAAGTTACTTCTGTTGTTTACTCCGGGAAAAACATCCATTCATAATAAACTCCATTCTTGTTGTCAGCCAACTTGATGAGCAAGGAACGCCTGGGTATGGTTTGGCATGGCACATACATAGCTAGCTTTAGAGCGACACGGTTCTGGTAGCTCGGGTATATGCGGGCCAATAACAGCTTTGCTAGTGAAACAATTATTTAATGATATTTCATCCTTCTCGGGGTACATTTGCGATGATCCGCTGACAATGTACGTCAAATCGCATTAACTATGCATATGAACAGATTAACACGAACAAACATGTATAAAAGAACACAAATACGAGAAAACATATACATAGAATCACAGATATTGAAAGGTCGATGTCATATTTCTCGGAATCTTTTGTTTCTACATTTGCTGCTGAAATTAATTTGTGAGCGAAAGCACAGGCCATATGCAGCTTGTGACATCTTCTGTCATAGAGAGGCATTTTGTCAATCAAAACAATGCACACGCATCCATCTCGTGTGACGACACGACGAGCAGAAATCGTCTCGCGACTCTGAGCAGCGTCTGAGCTTTTTGCCCCACTCCAGCGTCCCTTATCTTCTTTCATCAGAAGCTCATTGCGAGCAAAGAATATAAGCAGCGCAGTGTATGTACGTCAGACGCTACGTCATGTCTACAGTCTGATGAGGCTATAATGCGGGAGTACAAACATGGAAAGCATGAGGATATTTGTATGTCCTATTTGTTTCATTAGAACTCGCACACATCATTCCACTCATAGGATGCCAGGTTTTAGCGAGAAACATTTTTGTGACCTTTGGTTTTCCACGTCCGGCTCTGCAAACATCCGGAGGGAATGCACGGAAACGCCGTGCCTTAGAACGCCAAATCAAAACGTGAAATTTAAGCCCATTTAGAATTTTTCCGTTTGAGAATCACAATTTCCCTGAACTAGAATGAAGGATTCCTTTTTGCAACGTTTGTCATTTAAATCAAGTTCTGTTGAGTGCTGCATAAAACATGGAAACTCAAACATAGTGGCCTCAAAATACTGGAGTATTTTGGTCTCCAAAAATCTTATGTTTCTGTCATAATTCCAAGCTTAATCACCCAATGCGCATTGCAAGTTTTTGACCAGAGAAGTCAGGAGTATACCGAATCCACACTTCCGCCTTCCTCAAAGGTCAGCGCGACCAGACCTCTTTGTCCGAGAACAAACTGCTATTTAGAGCGAGAATATAACGGATTGGGAGTATTTTTTCCGAGTCTAATGACGCTGCCGACGGGAACCGGTTTTAACTGTATTAGCTCTTCTGTACCGCCTCCACTATCTCACTCATAAAAATATTAGTGCAGAACCGTCATGTGATTTACTCGAAGTTATGAATGGATTTCTAAACAATTCATTATTGTATACCAAATTCTCAGTCTCAATGTCTTATGCAGGGGTATAATTGAGTGGGACCGAAAAACGGGGCAAACGCCAAGCAGACCAGCACTGAGGTTTGCAGTTGATCATCAAGGTTTAGGATTCCTCTATCGTCACTCAGGGTAATATTTTTCATCAAAATGAGGTCCAATGGTAAGGAATGCTTGATTTAGTTGACAATATCATTCTTTGTCACTAGCGGAACAACAGTAAACGGTGAACAACGATGTATTAATCATGTTTTCTCTCCTACTTCCAGCATGTCAACCCCTGTTGATAAAACTTGTAATTTTTGTGAGCTAACGTATTTTTTACGATACACATGATGTTTAGTTCGTTTCCTTGATTTATTAGTGTAAAAAATAATTCTCAGTTATTACTGCAATATTTCAGGAGGTGCAAAGAACAGTGGAAAAATGAGGCACGTTCACAGATCGTCCAAGGTGGTCATTTGTATAATTCCTACTCTTAAAATATCCTTCAGTTGATCAGTGCAAGCTTGGTAATAGTCTGCAGGGAACTTTGTTTATGAGGTTGGACGTGAAACCAGGAGTAGTAGTATCATTTTGTTTATTGAAAAATGTGTCATGTGTCCGTCTCACGGCATCAAAAGATATTTTTGCAGTTTCTATGACCGGGAGGTCCTCGGGTTCGAGTCCCGACGACTGCAGGATTTTCGACACTAGCTGGATAGCTGGGTCGAATTCAGCCGCTGGCTGGAGGAATTTCAGCTGGTTTGATCGATAGTTTTGCGTAGTTCTCCGATCAACACTAGGTAGATGCGGGAGCAATGCCATAACAAACGGGCCACGGACCGCGCGCAATCTTTGCTACCTCTTTCGTGTCCTATCCTCTCCCCTTACACACACACTAACATGCACTACACTACCACACATTGCGGGAGACCGGTCGAGGGTTTAGAGTTTGTCCCGGCTGGGGTGGTGCCGCGCTGGTAGGAGATACCTGGTTGGGGAAAACCCCGCTAGTCGACCGTAGGTCGGCGCCGGATCTCGCCATCCAGCGGGGGAAGATCACCGCCACCTCCCGATGAAAAACACGCACTACACATACGGGACTAATGACATCAGTAGTTCACGCACCCGGAATCGCTAACAATCAATCAATCAATCGACGTGTAGGTCGGCGCCATCCAGTTGGGAGAGATTTCCGCCACCTCTGGCGACAAGTGCATGCACTACACTTACGAGAATAATGGCGTTAGCCGCTGGCGCGCCCGGCATCACTAAAGCAACAGTGTGTGCCGCGTGTAGAGAAAGACAGTCCACCTGCTCCCGAGCGGCCGGCCGCCGGCGCCCGCCCGCCCTGCGCCCAGTGGCGTGCACGCGTGTCGCGCTGTTGGTACAAGCTGTTGGGAATGATTAACAGGCAGGCGGGGCCCAGCGCACCGACTTTCTTTGCTCATTAGCATGAAAGGGAGCCGAGTCGTCAGCGCCGAGAACAGGATGCTAAAAGGACTTCTCTGTCTTTGGACGGTGACTCTAGGCAGAGGTCGCGTAATTAACTGAAGAAATGAATGCACCTTGATGAATCGCTTGGCCATTAGGCGTGTGTGTCGACAGGTCCTCTGACTTCTAGATTCACCTCCGGTCCCTCCTGTCGGAAGACGAGGTGGGTGCATTCAATCTTGAGGCCTCGCTGAGGATCACGGAATATATGGACCTTGTCGTGACTTCTGGACCCTATTTTCAGCCCGTCATAAAAAAGAGATAAGTGAAGTTATTTTTACAAATATTCTAGCGTAAGAACCAGGCATTGCTCAAGTATTTGTCACAATCATGTATTAGAATGCTGGCGTACATGGTGTGGACGAGATTTGCGTAAACATGTTTTGCACTAACACAAACCACTGCACATTTTTCACGAGTTAAGGTGAAAAAACTTACAATCAAATTGACAATTCTTATTGAAGATATATTTTGATCTGTCAATATCGAACTCTAGAATCCAGCACTGCATCAAAATTATCTATTCTTCTACTATCTCTCCTTAAAAACATCTAGTCTTGGTAATTCTGTTTATTCCGGTCCTGTTCCGTCAACTTCTATTAATTCTAATCTATCCTCGCCCAGCCCTTCCTGGTTCCTAACCGAACTATCCTTTGTTACCGATCCCACTCTGCCCCCGATTCAAGCACCCACTTCAGTCTTGTCCTGCACTACTCCGCTCCACCCCACCGTGTACCAATCCCGAAACCCCCAATCTACTTCAGTTCTTATTATTTATCAATTTTTTTTAAAGAAAGACCTTCAACAATAGCGTCTAAACACATCTTTAATTCCTCCAAAAATCCATTTACCATCAGTTCTTTTACCTTTATTGTACTTCCTATTTCCTGACACATTTTTATCAACTTCAATAATAATTCATTCATCACCTATTGATGCACATTCACTCTCTACAATCGGAAATCACACTTACCTCTAAGAACCATCCACTCTGTCGCAGTTTTACCATCAAACTTTGCATCAATCACATCTTCCAATTTCGCTTGCGCTGCCCACAAAAATGTCAACAGAAGAAACCATGAACAAATTTACTACTAGTAAATAAAGAATGATTTCATTCAAAAACAGAATAAACGTATGCTTATATACATTTTTTCTCAATACTTAAATAATTACCTGATTACATGGGCCCCTTCAAGTAAATTAAATACCTAGGCGTCCGCTTGGATACTCGTCTTACATGGAAACCTCATATACACTTATACATAGACTGAATAAAACTTACGGAGCCCTACTCAATTTATCCCTTATCAATAAAAGGTCATCTCTAAAAATTGAAAATTTTGTTTCTTTACAAGTCAGTCCTAAGTTCTTCAATAACTTACGCAATCTGGGGAGGTGCCGCTTGTTCCGTTATGAAACCCTTACAAACCTTCCAGAATAAAATCCTTCGTATAGTTACCAATGTCGCGTGGTATATAACTAATAAACAAACTTCCTAGAGAACTAGACATAGAACCAATTATAAATTACATTTCCTTACTATCATCCAAATTCTTTTCCAAACTCCAAGTAGCCCCTTTAATCAGCCACTTTAACCTTAAAAATGCAGCCTTGCTCCTACAAGAATTTAATCCCGTCTCCCTAAAGAAATTTTAATCTCACCTCACCCCTTCAATCTTGTTTTCTTTACAAAATTAACAATCATCATAGACTATCCAGTGGGGATGTCCTCGATCAAAAATAGGGTAATGATAGTGTGCAAATTTACAGTTACCCTTAACTTTGAGCCACTAACGGTTATACTACATACTTAAAACTTAATACTCACCTGTAAAGTAATCCCACTGATATGATTAAATAAAAAAATTAAAAACATTTCCTCCCTATACTGTAGTGTAGGGAGCAAAAGTGTTGGAATCACCTCATCAATTTGATCGAGAATTCGGTTGTAAAATTCCTGTTTGAGATTCCTTTCAGCTGTAATTTCGCACTCTTCAATATAAGGTATATTGGTGCTGTTCCAAACTTGGTCAAGATTGTGCAGGAAGATTGGAGATGTATGCAAATTTTTTAATACCCGAAAATCCACTTGTTTACATGGATAAAAGTGTAGGCGTAGTCAGTTCGATTTAAAGGTTTTGTGCTGAAGCTTCGTAAACATGTTAGGAGTATCTAGTTGTGCACTCTGGATATATTTAAGGTATTTTAATTTTTGGGGGTACTTTACATGAAATCTCTGTGATATTTTCAACATTTTCTGGAAAAAGAGTGAACTTGTTTTCTTAATTTTTTCTCATGTAGAAGAAAGTGCATTTATAGGTATGCTATAATTCCGATTTTCATTAAAACCTTAAACCGATTTTCATTAAAACATTTAGAAAATTGCAAAAATCTTAATATTTAAAGTAGTAAAGGTTATCTTTGGAAAGAAATTTGAGGTTTCTACTCAACTAATTATTGCGTTTTTTGATTAGAATGAAAGGTAGTGAGCCCCGTATGTTTTATTGCTTGCTATTATTGACTGGTGTTTTTGTACAAACACTACATTTTAATAAAACCATTAAATTAATTTAATGAACTATCTCCCGTCTTTATTTAATTGTGTGGGTTGTAATCGATCTATTTCAAAGCATTGAACATTTCTTTTTCGAGCAATTATGTACGAGTACGGTAATGGTTAAAGAAGCTAACAGCGAGATTCCTTAAGTTAAGAAAAACGTCTATATAGATTAATTAAGTTGGTCGAGTGTTTCAAGGTACTCTTTCGTGACAATAGGTATTTTGAGTACGAAGTAGTGTTCAAAATTGAAACGGCAAGCACGGAAGGGTTAACAAAAGGTTGATATTAAAAACAATCGCTTTCAAAATGATTTTAGACTTACTAACGTGACAGTAAAATTGACCTCTATAAGCTCGAGATAATTATTCACTAATTTGTTTCTACACAGTAATTTCTTTCGTTTTTAATTTCGTAAATAATTTTCCTGATATTCCGATTTTTGTTTGTTATCCACTGTCCACTACGCTTCTTCAATTCTTCCGGCGTTATTCCCTTAAGAACTACATTCCGAATTTCACGTTCAATCGCTCTGTTTGCCCGATCCACTGAAGAGTGAAATCCCCCGCTAGGCCACGCGTGCCAACCTATCGAGCCGTTTTACACGTTCATTAAAAGTCGAATTTTAATTTTGAAATCGACTCAGTAGCAATGTAATTCTACATCGTCTGCCTCGAATTGCGAGGGGAGAAATTAACTTAAAACACGCTGGGAAATGAAATGTCATGGAATGACAAAGCGGAATTGAAAATCAAAATAAGGTTTCGAAATGCAGCTACGCTCCATTTCAAACGACGCGGCCGCATCGTGCCGTAATTGTACTCATTAACGCACCCGACGCAGCCGCCATGGCCACAGCCAGGATTCGGCCACGACTGCCCGACTGGATGCGATCGTTATTAGTTCTGCCTGGGAGAGATTTCCGATCACGGATTCTCAAATAGCCAACGGATTATTCTCTAAAAGTGAAGTTTGAAAAACAGATTTTTATTTAAACAAAGTGTTTTTTAAATTTATTTATTTATTTATTTATTTACGTCAAAAAACAGTTAAAACTGCGTATTACGTGCTATGGGGAGAAGTGAATTGTGTGCACATTTTCAAAATTCTGTGATCCCTACACTACGTCCTATACTACATGAATTTTGAAAATAAAAAAAAAGCTCTCATGTAATAAAATCTATTTTCAAGGATAAATAAGCAATAAAGTTTGGGCTCCTAATGATGTCCTTTGTCAAGGAATAATACTTCCTGCCGCAACAACATGGAAACGATAGTTTGAATAACTGTATTTCCCACTGAATTCTAGAAGACGTGCACAGATAATGATGTTACATTATGTCCAGTAGCAAAACAAGGGGCCATCTCAGCATTTGCTCAATGGATCAGGGAAACTGGACGAAAAACCTGATCGAGATGGGAGTCATTGACCGAGAAATTGACCCCATTGATCGGGTTCGTATGTAGCGATTTCAGAAATGAGAATGTTTTCCGAGTCAGCCGCATTTTCAAGAAAAAAAAAAGTAGTAATGCTTTTGAACTGATCTACAAGCAGTGGCATTGATAAATTACTATGTAACTCCACTATAGGGGCGCAGAGGGTGGCCCTAGGTAAATGAAAAAGCAGTCGAATTGTGTAAATTGGGTGTTTTTTTTATTTGTGTTAATTGTTCTTTCTGAACAAATATATTCATTTCGTTTGTAAGTAATAATGAATTTACATGTTTCTATGCTTCTGTAATGCAAAGTTTTGTCTATTTTCCAAAACAACTTTTAAATGCTTATTGCGGCTCAGCCATTGAAAATATCCAAGTAGTAGTTTGTTTGACAAAATATGCATAAAATGGTCTTCAGAGCTTATTTTCGAATTTTCGTCGTTTCCACCCCAGACATCCTGTGTTGTTTTATTCCTCAATCGAGAGGTGGGACCATCCGAAACGTGACTCCAGTAATCGGTTATTTTCACTTTTAAAGCAATAAATTACTAAGTGCGGAATGTTCACACGGGCCCAACTCGTGAAATAAAATTTATGCGATTTACCAAGATTGTCACTGGTTTATAAATTACAAAATATCTACCTGATGTTTTTAGATAATATTCCACTAGAGACAGCTGGGCATACGGAATTACAATAATAAGGGCCTAATAACAAGTATGTAATCTTAATTAACTAGAGAAAGCTATTGGAAGCATCGTGTACATGACGTGTTTAATACATATTTTTTGCGACAAACAATATTTAAAGTGCAGTATCTCCTAACGGTCGACTAATAAGCTGGAATGTAGAATATTTAAACCAAGCTATATCATGGAAGGAAAAATTGAGAAAATCGTTTTGAACGTACATAGTGTACTAAAAGCCAACACGAGCAGTCTTTTTTATTACACACTAGCTGTACCCGCAACATCGTTTTGCGTGGAGTTTTTAGTTTAGACAGGTTAATTAAGAAAAGGAGGAATAAAATATGAAAATAATGATTTCACATTTTTTACTTTTATATTACAATGAAATCTACAGTAAATCTTAATTATACATAATGTTTTCCGCTTTTACGTTCAGGAGCAAGAACCAATACTTTTGAGAGTCACTCACTCGAGACCATGCTACGTCACCTATTGCTAAAACAACATTTATGTAAATCTACGCCTACTTTTAAGAAAACCTGCCCTTGTGCTTTATTGATTTTCATTGAAAACACAATTTATCGGAAATTGAAATATCTTGAACTGAAACGGGTTGTTTCTGGATTATTAGAAACTGTTGAAAACTTTTTCTTCTTTTGCGCAGCTGCTAAGAATAACAGTTTCGCTTAACATATATTTCGTTATACGTAAGTAACTTACGGAAACAATATTCGTTGATAGTATGAAGTATTATACGCGTACTTTTCTTGAGCCCCAAAATACCTACCCAAACTCCTTTGCTACCATTAATTGAATTAAGAATAAATTAGACTTAATATGCCTGTAACAAGTAATGTACTTCAGCTTCCGGGTCAATGAATCCCCATCTCGATCGGGTTTTCGTCCAGTTTCCCTGATCCATTGAGCAAATGCTGAGATTGCCCCTTGATTTGCTTGTGGACGTAAATGTAGCTACACACGTTTTGTTGAACTTTGCTTTTGCTTGTAGTGGTAGTAGAGCTTAGGATGAGTTTCTATTTAGTTAGCAATACAGAAAGATCAAATCTGCAGTTAGTTGACCGTTGCAAATAAGTTTTCTATAACTCGGAAACGAAAATATCTAGTTTTTGAAATGTTAATCTCTCGCTTTTTTAAATTTATTATTATTATTACTATTATTTTTCATCTTTCAACTATTAATAGTTAAATAGTTGGAAAGGGATCCTGAAACTCAAGAAAGCGTGCGCAGATGATTTTCTCTCCCATACGTCACACTCAGTTTTTACTGTTTTTGACTCAAATAAAATAAAAAAACTATAAAAATGAGCTTTGTAAACAAAGTCTAACAACCAAAACATGTTCTCTCCAATGTATTAGAAACTATTTTGCAACGAAAAACGAACTAGAAATTTAATATCAAATTCACTTTGTGACAATAACCACACTCCCCTCTCCTCTCGCAACTACCGAAGCGAGGGCGCAAGAAAACGTGCGCGGCTAATACACAAGACCTTGAGGGACACCGCGACCGTCCCGGCGCTGCGAGGGCGATGCTCGTTTCCGGGGCCTCCCGCCCCTCGGCCGGCGCTGCGTGTGGACGCGCGCGGTGGCGTGCCGTGCGCTGCCGTGAGGGGAGGAGGTCGTGCGTGCGTGCGTGCGGGGCGGAGGTCCGCTGTCCCGCGCGCGCCACGCATTCCTCCGCCCCCGCCCTCGATTAAGTTGTCTCTGCGCCCCCCCCCCCACACACACACACGATTCCTCGCTGCTGGCAGGGGTGCGTTCCTAATGGAGATAAACGGGCGTCGAACGTTATCTCCAACGGTAGCAACGTTAATGAGGGTTTACGCTCATGACAAGAAGGTTCATATATAAAAATAGAAAATTGTATGTCGTATCACATTCATACGTATTACACGGTTTTGTGTCACAGAGTTCACTTTGACAGGCAAAATTTTATAAACAAAAAATTGAATAAAAACACGGAATCACATTGTATAAAGTTTTATTTTTCGTCAGCCATAGTTAACTGACATTTCGGGAATCGTCAGGCTACAATGCAAGTAAAAGAAAATTATTCTTATTATTATTATTATTATTTACGGTGTTTATATTCGTAATTTGTTTATATTCTTTTTATTTATAGTATTTTGTTAATAAACTGTTCTCTGTCAAAGTGAGCCCTGTGGTCAAACCCGTGTAATATGTATTAATAGATAAATACTTCATTGAAATTTTGGATGCAGCAAGCTGTAGTAAGAATTTTGATCGTTGATATGAATGAGAGTTGTGCTTAGACAATCCTAAAATACTCGTTAAATGTTAGGAATACGCCTCCCCCCCCCCCATCAAATGAAATGTTCACTTCAACTTAACTTTATCTTCAATGTAATTTAATGAAATCTACCTCGGCAAAGTTCCTTTAAATTTTACGCGCGTTTTCCATGTGGTTACTATGACTGGATTAGTGAAGACTGGAGTGTTCAATATTTATTTCCCTTTACTAAACATTGGTTTAATTGAAAATATAATAATTATTATTGTTCACGTTCTATTCAAGAAAAATGTTATACCTGTTCTATTTTCCCTCTAGGTTTCATTTGAATATTTGCAATTGTGTACGTTAAAATTTTCTACTAACCTTACTTTCCAGAGACCCTTTGTACATCCTTCGAAGTACCGATCCTTCGAAATGTCTATTATTTGAATTACCTTTGAAGAATTCCTTAGCATGACAAATCGTTCATAATAATGATCTTTCCTATTTCTTTGAAATACATAAGAAATTAGTTCTTCTATTTTGACCCCTGTAACTCGATGTTCCTTCTAATTTACAAAGTGCCTTGCACTGTTTTTCGTATCTCACCCTTGATTTCTCAGGAAATATGTTTTGGCAAACTTCTTCTGTCTCTTTAAAACATCATTTGAAACAAAGATGTCCGTCTTTTCTCTCTTTCGTAAACATTAAAAATTTCAATTCGTCAAAAATGCTAAAATAGTATAATGGAGTATTCGATTAAATTGTGTATGGCACTCTTGTGTTGTACATTTTCCTCACTCGTAGATTTTAATCCATTCGGCTTCTATGGCTTCATAGAGCAATTGCAATTCATTCATTTGTTAAGCTTCAGCACCATAAATAACTATCATTTTAATTATCAATAGGAGCAGCAATAGCAATACAATCAAGGAATGAAACATGACCAACAATTGCGGTTATGGGAAGTGTGCTCGAGTGTAATCACTGAATTTCGATGAACAGTTTTTACCTTCATTTATTATGACACTTATAGAAATAACACTTTTTCAGGTGTGTCTACTTGAAATTGAAGCTAGAATTACGTCCACCGAGCCTGGTTTCAATAATGTTTTTTAAAAGTATATTAGGTTTCAGTAAATTAATTTGTGTTGCTTACGTTTCATTATTTTTAGTGCTTTGAATTTAGAGAATAACATTTACGGATTTCGATTCAGCTGTACCCCGTGTACATTTAGATATCAGCCGCCTTGGTGTGATTAGAGATACATATCCCATGAAAAGTTTATATCCATGGCTAGAATATATTTGCCTTAGGAATATTGTTTACCTACAATAAGTAACTTCGTAACTACAAATATTGTAACTATTGGAATTCTCATAAGTCCAAAGTACAGAAGTACACGCAAGAAAAATGAACATGCACGAGGTATTTTTGACGTTTGATTTTATGTTTATTTGAAACTGAGAAAGTGCTATTAAGTGCATAAAATGGCACGGTTCGGTGGCCAAGTTCAACGGCGAAACCAAACAACATGTTACCGCGAAGTCAATTACATTAAAGTAATTATCATAAACGCACTTTAAATTGAATGTACTTATGTACATTAGGATGCAAGAGTCAAAGCTTCATGGTCATAATGGAAGGAAGGAATCAGTGATCTTGATGGACTGGTAATTATGAATACATGAGATAAATGATAAGTGACAGGCGAAACAGGAAAACCTCTACATTAAATCCTCACTGATTTTAACGTGTCTGAAATTTAATGTACAAATATATTAAGTTATTTTTAATGTATATGGTTACATTAAGTTGTACAATACATTAATGTAAATAAAAAAAATTTCTAACACGTGGTGTAGCCACAATCCATGTTTTCTGGGTCCTTGATGCCGAAAAATCGATTGACGGCAAAACGTTCTGACGATTTTCTCCAAAATCGACAATTCCTTATCAATCTGGCATATGCCGCTTCCCTTGAATTTGCAAAAAATGATGACTTCTCACTGTTGATTCTTAGCAAATTTGTGGTATAAATAGTACTTTACTAATGGCGAGAAAGTACATAGTTTTAGCACCAACAGTTTATCTTATAGTTCTTATATCATTTTATTTTATGCACCTCGATTATACAAAGTTAAACATTGTGAAACTGCTTTCAGTTTCGAAATAAGTTGGAGGCTTAGGTGGCTCAGAGCATCAACTGATGTAAGCGCAGTACCTCTGATCTAGAGGTCCTAGCGTTCGAGTCCCGACGGTGACAGGAGTTTCAACGCTAGCTAGATAGGTTGGTCGAATTGACCCACTGTATGTAAGAGAATTCTAGCGACCGTCTGGTCTGATCGGTAGTTTCTCCGATTAACACCAGGCAAATTCGGAGCACTTCTCTGACAATCGGACCGCGCGCGATCTTTCCTTCCTCTTCCTTGCCCTATCCTCTCCCCTTACACACACCTACACTAACATGCACTACACTACCACACATTCCGGGAGACTATTTGGGAGCGTAGAGCTTGTTCCGGCTGCGGTAGTGCCCCGCTGGTACGGAGATACATGGTTGGGGAAAACCCTGTAAGTCAACATGTTGGTTAGCGTCGGACCTCACCAACCAGCGGGGGAAAATACCGCCACCTCACGTGATAAAACATGTACTACACTTATGGGGAAAATTACCATAGCAATTGACACGCCGATGATCACGGAATCAATCAATAAAGAAATAAAAGTTATTGAAACAAAAATGTAATTTCATGGGCCAATTATAATCTGTGCACAATCAGGCCCCCAAATATGTATCGGAATGAGAATCGGTAACTAGACTCCTGAGAACATTCCGCACTTTGTAATCATCGTTTTGAGAGTGAAAATATTTGTAGCTTCATACTGAATCCTAACTTCGATCAGTCATCATCTGATCTGTGCATTGTATTACGCGCACGGTATTATGCATGAGTAAACATCCTGATTTTGTTAAGCATATATTTAACAGAAAATGAAGTAGTCACTTTAATTTATCGTGAAATGTTACTTCTGTCTCTATTCCTTCCATTTTATTTTTCGTATTTTTCTAGTTACTGCTTGTTTCCTACCTCCCAAACTGAGACGTAGGGGTCCCCAGAAGAGATAAATCTCCAAAAATGTAATAGAAGTTTCAGAAAGTTCTCATTTTGTGTAATATGCCTTAAGAAATACAGCAAGGGCTTCATATTTCTCCGTGTTCGATCCCTACCAGTCCTTCGTGTGTTCTCTGCTATTCTCCATCAGTCCTCATACGCCCCCTTCATAAATTCACCCAAAATTCGTGATAGCAGAAAATTCACAACTCACCTTGTCCCTCAAAACTCGTGACTATTATTATTATTATTATTATTATTATTATTATTATTATTATTATTATTATTATTATTATTATTGTTTCATTAAATTACTATATAAAACTTCCTCGTACTTCTGTTAATGACTTTCAAAATCAGTCTCAAATTTTTTGTAGAAAAATAGTTCAAATAAAACGAAAATTATAGTTGAAGTACATTGAAGTTCTTATTCAAAACAAATAAAGCATTGGTCGATATTCTTATTGTAATACCTTAAACAAAATCACTTGGTTATCAAACATCATCCAAATAATTCTGTATACTCCCGTGATATTTTGTGAAAAAGTGCTAAAGCGTGCTGTGTTCAAAACACTTAAATTCAAGCCAACCTCTCCCATTTCAACGGGATTCCACTCCAACCGTCCCCCGTTCCTCTTTAAAGCACTAGATCCCCGTGTCAGCGTAGGATGTTGCAGCCGGGCGGCGGTGGCGGCGTGGGCGGCGAGGTCACCGCTCTTATCGATTCGGCGGCAGGGGCGCGCTCTTTATTTGGGGCCTCGCCCCCCACCCCCAACCCCCTCAGCCCGCTCCGCCCCACCCCCGCGTCGGCCCCGCCCCCCAACCCTCTCCGCCCACTCCGCCTCACCCCCGCGCCGGCTTCGCCCCGCCCCGCCCCGCCCCGCCCCGCCCCGCCCCGCCCCGCCCCACCGTGCACAGCCCCACCTTCTCACTCTAACACACCGCTTCCCTAGTCCGCCCCTTTGTGATACGCTCATCTCTGCCTGCTCTTCGTCCCTCTTCCCTTCTCAGCTCCGCCCCGCCCCCCCCCCCCCGACCCGCTCCGCCCCCCCCCCCCCCCCGCCCCGCCCCGCCCCGCCCCGCCCCGCCCCGCCGTGCACAGCCCCACCTTCTCACTCTAACACACCGCTTCCCTAGTCCGCCCCTTTGTGATACGCTCATCTCTGCCTGCTCCTCGTTCCTCTTCCCTTCTCAGCTCATTCGTCTTCTCGTGTCGACAGACGCTCTGGCTCGCTTTCCCCTACCCGCCCGTTATCAGCGTATCCCGAATAATATTCTACTCTTATTCAGAATTTCCTTAATTTTGCATACTTATATACCAGGTTACGTGGCCGCCCATAACTCCGTGAACTTCCTGCTACTGTGTTCCTTCTCCTCAAGTTATCTTCATCAATCTTATTCAGAGTCGGCAACAGACACTCGTTATTAATTCGCGTCCCCGTTTGTGGTGTCTTGGTAACTTTTACTTAAAACAATCTGTAAAAATATGTTTCATACGATTTTAAATTAATTTTTGTTTAATATTCTGTACTGATATGAACCATTCACTGGATTTTTCACTCCCTCAAATTACATTGCTAAGTCTCCATTTCATCGTCATGAAATATCTCCTGAACTTTTCAATTTTTACGTATAATTTTGTAGTGGATTTCGAGCTTTTGAATGATATCTACTCTTATTTACACCAAAAATTGGTTGCGACTTGTTTATTCGTTAAAACAAATAATGAAATGCACTTAAAAGTGCATCAAAATCTTCAAAGGAACCCAGTTTATTATCTAACATTGAGGGTAAAGAAATATAACTTCAAAGAGAGAGAATTCATGCATATTAACTTGCATAATGCACCGTTTCTAGTGACAGATTTTCATTCCAATACGTTTTTCTTTCTTTCTTGGTTCTGTTTCGTGCAATTTCTCTGATCACATGTTTTTTCACACTTCTCCATTCCATTGTGCATTTCTACTTTTTGGCTTCTACAAAGTCTTTCTAAATTACTGCTTTTTTGATTTAAAAAGAACTTACTTTACATTGTGATACTTCAGTTGAACCTTGCATTTTGATTGTTTTGTCGAAAAATGGCTTAAACATCTGTCACAGGGGAAGGTCGTTTGGTAAAGTCACTTGAAAAAGTGTTGTAATATTACCTCTTCTATCTTGCACCGTATTACCTTTGCGCTTTATTTTGGTTTTATTTTGTAGATGAAAGAAGCCATTACTCGATTTCACAAGTGTCTTGTTCCTAGTTAGTGCCGTTGGCGCTCTACGCTTGATGAAACTCAAGTTGGTTTTACGCGCCAATCAGTACTTACAATGCTTAAAGGTGTTAAAGTAAAGGTTTTTGTACGCATAATAAGCGTGTTTGGTTACGTTACTCCAGCATTGACAGTGATGGGAACCGTCAATTGACCTGTGTGACTCAGGCGTGAAATTTGTGTAACATAAAATATGAGGCGCTCTGGGTTAGGTAATGTTAAACTTCAAGTGATTGTTGCCGCAGGGGCAATTGAAAGTTCAAAGATTGAAAGTTCAGATAATCAACTTAAAAATCATAATTATTGCATTTAAATATACCACAACACAGCATGAATTATTATATTGTAATACACTTCTTAGCCAGTGGCTTTCCAACATCTAGCAGAAACGAAAAGGCAAATATATCTATTTTGTTTGTTGAATCCCTTATTATTGTCTATTTCTAAGCGCATCTTATGTTAAAACATTCAAAAATCATTTTCTAAACAGATTTTTGGAGTTGTAAAATTATAACAATGTACTTGAATTAGATCTCTCTTTTAAAGACATTCTGTTCATCTCATTTACACACATGAAGTACAGGGATATAATAATAAATCAACTCGTTTGCAATGTGACTTAATTTGCGAAAAAGCAGTTGCATTTTATGCTCGTTTCACTGAATTAACCGGGATTATTATCTGACTATTCGAGTGCAAAACGTCATGCATAATAAACCCCGCGTGGAATGAGGGGTAATTCCACGGTTTCCTGTAATTTTAATAAAACCCACGATTAGTTTCAAAGTTGCGCGACTTTGGCCCACGTCACTCGAGGGAGCCAAAGCTCTAATTGGTTGACTAAAGCCGGGCCTGGGCCTTGATTACAACAGAGGATTGGAATGTTTCGGCAATTCATTTAAAATTTGATACATTTTTTCATTCAGGAGGACTAAGAAGATTTTTTTGAAGGTTTTCGTAGTTTGTATTCAAAGTCACTAGATTCTGCTAATGAAGTCATGTTAATATCAAGACCGCTAAAGTTACGACAATTCAATTAAAACGTTTACAGAATGATCATTCGGTACCTTAAAGTTACCTTAGCATGAAAAAGTTGAGAGCGTTAATTTATTATTCAAGATATCTTAAGTAGCTAATACTGGGAGCGGTGGCTCAGTGCGTCAACTGATGTCACTGCAGAGCCTCTGACCGGGAAGCTCTAGATTCGAGTCCTGACGGCGGCAGGATTTTCAACACTAGCTTTTCAGATAGGTCGAATTGAGTCCCTGTCTGGAGGAGAATTGTAGCGGCAGGCTGCTCTGATCGGTAGTTTTCCGTGGTTTCTCCGATCAACACCAGGCGAATGCCAGAGCTTGTCCCGGCTGGGGCCTGCTGGTGGGAGATACCTGGTTGAGGAAAAACCCCGCTAGTCGACGGTAGATCGGCGCCGGATCTCCTCATCCAGTCCAGGAAGATCACCGCTACCTGCCGATGAAAAGCATGCACTACACTTGCGGGACTAATGACCTCAGTAGTTGACGCGCTCGGAATTACTAACAATCAATCAATTAAGTAAGCTAATTGCTAATCTGGAAAATGAATCGACCAGGCATTAGTCGAATCGATTAAGAAGCGAAGTAAATAAAAAGTACATGAATTCCGTGAATAATACAATGTTTGATTTGGTTTGTAAGTTTCAAGTTAAACATAGAAATATCTTACGCATTTTTAAATTGTATAGATAATCTTAATCGGCGACGTATTGCTTTGTTACCAGCACGTTGTTACCAACAATCGATCATTAAGTAGCTAATTGATAATCTGGAAAATGAACCGACCAGGCATTAGTCGAATCGACCAATAAACAGAAGGGAGCCATTGAGAATACGAAGCAAGCGAAATTTTTTTCGAAATACAATATTTGAATAAAAATATGGATATTAACATCATACTTCAGATGAAGAACGTATTTAGTATCTGGTGGCTCATTTAGAATAACAGAGCAGAAACTAGGAGACCCGGGATCGATTCCCAGTCAATAACTAATTTGCACAACAGAATTATTAAATAAAAGTGTTACGTATAAAATCACATTAGGTGTGACATTCATTGTGCGGATCATTTCCCTATCCAGTGTGGTGGCAATCATATAAAAAGTATAGCACAATGAAACAAAATAAAAAGCAAAAGAACGTAAATACAATCAGAAGATGTTAAGCGAGTTAGAAATCATTGTGAGGTAATCGGTGTTTATCGGCATCGGTTTATTGGTTACTTGTCAGTGCTGTGTGCGTCATTACAACAAAGATATCACAGTATGTATTGCTGATCTTGGTATAATCTGAGCCCCGTCGTCATCACCAATAAAATTATGCATCAAATAATTAAAATATTCAAGATAAATAGTACCTAGAGTTTATCGCGGATTTCTTATGAATTGCAGCACGGTTTCCTGGTTGTATAACCTTTCCAGATATGGTCCAAAACCTTTTCATACAATTTGTCACTGTTATCCAAATGCCCTTACTTGATGTTAGGAAATGGTGCGGCGTTAACGACATTTGCATCATGTAAATGAATTTGAGGCGCTGTTTCGTCGTATGTATTACATGTAATACATACGACGAAACAACGCCTCAAATTCATTTACTTACTTGATGTGTAAGAGTGTATTGAAATGTCATGTATTAGAAATCCAGTAACTTTTAGTTAAGAGAGCATCATTTAGTCAAGAGAGCATCCCAACTCTCCGATTGATTGATTGATTGATTTTTTCGTGTTTTCGGGCGCGTCAACTACTCTGGTCATTAGTCCCGTTAGTGTAGTGCGTGTTTTTTCTCTGGAGATGGCGGTGATCTTCCCCCGCTGGATGGCGAGATCCGGCGCCGACCTACCGTCGGCTAGTGGGGTTTCCCCCTAACCAGGACTCCCCCACCAGCGGGGCACCGCCCCAGCCGAGACAAGCTCTAAGCTCCCGACCGGTCTCCCGGGATATGTGGTAGTGTAGTGCATGTTAGTGTAAGTGTGTGTGTAAGGGGAGAGGATAGGACAAGGAATGGGAAGGACAGATCGCGCGCGGTCCGTGGCCCGTTTGGTAGGGCACTGCTCCGGCATTCGCCTGGTGTTGATCGGAAAAACCAGGGAAAACTACCGATCAGAGCAGCCGGCCGCTAGAATTCTCCTCCAGACAGCGACTGAATTCGACTTCGATAGATATCGACTGAATTCGACCTAGCTGAAAAGCTAGTGTCGAAAATCCTGCCGCCGTGGGGAGTAGGAACCTAGGACCTTCCGGTCAGAGGCGCTGCAGTGACATCAGTTGATGCACTGAGCTACCTCTCCCGGTCCAACTCTCCGACGCTCTTACTTTTTATCTAGTAGTCAACACCGTCGAAAAATCCGCAGAACCCTAGTGGCGAAAGAAACGACAGTGACGATACACGAGAACAAGGGTGAGCGACCGCGCGAATGCCACAAGCGCCGTAGGTCTCTTTGCCACCAAGTCAACGGGTCGATGGCGACCCGACAGCGAGGGTTTTATGCCAGCCCCGGGGGCCGAACTGGAGCCCGACGTCTGCCGCTAGCTTCGCCGCCGCCGCCGTTTCGAGTGTCCCTAGGGAAGTGGCTCGGGAGAGAGCGTCCCAAGGGACCATTCCCCCAGGGCGTTTGGCTTTCCGAGGCCCTCTCCCTTCCGCTCTGCCCCTCTTTCCTCACTCCCCGTCCAGCCTCTCTGCGGCCGACGACCTACGACCTTTCTACCCTACTGCGCATCAAAAGGAAGGGGAATTTTCAAGTGGTATTGCTTAGTTTGCTCAAAATGGAACGTAGTATTTGAATTTGATAGAGTTTGGTGTGAGCGGCGCCGACCCGTTGGAATAGTCTTGAAAACGGAAGAGCTTAAAATTAGGTCCAGCGGTTCGATGACACTGCAATTGTTGATAGCATTCTCCGTTGCTATGGAGTTGAAAATGATCTCTCCGCTCGGACAGCAACTTGACTTCGTATTTTTCTTCCCCTAAATTCTTTTGAAGAACTTGAATGAAACCCTACTTATATTAGTTCGATTTTATGAAAGGGTTTCCAAATACTCGTGGTAGATATTACTTGTCTCCCGAGCTCATATCCGCCAGCTGGGATGACAGGCCTTCGCCACACATGGCTGTAGTCTCAGAGTGCACAAGTTTGCAAACTCTGCAAAAAAATATAGCACAATTTGGCGGCGGCGATGGTGTTACAGCGTATCGGGCTGTTATACCCAAATTTGCGGGTTCAAACCCGGTCGAAGCCGTGGATTTGTAAGTGCGAAAAAATCCTTCGTACACCTTCCTTCGGAGGGGAAGTAAAGCCGGCTGTCCCATGTTAGTAGATTTACTGCATGTAAAAGAGTCTAAATGATGCCTCTGAGCTAAATTCAAATTGCCTGTTTCGTCGCCCAAGTAATAACTTCTTTCTCTTGTTGAAAGGAGTGTAACGAAATTTGCGTGGTCAGACGGAAGAGCAGGCCTCATGGCCTGAGTCTCGCCACGTAAAATAAGGCATTCATTCATTCAAGTAGGTGTTCCTACAAGGAAGCGGATTCCGATAACGCTCGGGTAAGGGTCACCAAGAATAAAGAGTAATTGCTATTTTGTATTTGTTCGAGCGTCATTTATTGCGATAGGTGACCACAGTGTATTTCCATATGTCACCTGACCATTTTACGCACACAATTTTTAATATTTCTCAATATGCAACTTTAAAGGTTTCTTATTGTCTTCTAATTTTCTCATTACTTTTTGGCAGATTTTTCAGATGTGTGTGAATTATAGATTGCGACATTATTAAATAAAACGTTTGTATTATTTAAGACTTTGTCGATAGTGATGCAACATTAAGAAATTGTGAATTTGAAAATTGTTGGAATAGATATCGACAAATTGATGTAGCCACGGAGACTAAAGTTTTCTCTCTTCCTTTGTTTGCAATGTCAGTTTGTTTTAGATTTTGTATATGGTTGGTGGAGAACATAATTTCTAAACATAAAAAGTAGTGTTTTATAGGTAATGTTAGTGCTAAAAGATGTGTAATGGAATTTTGTTTTCTAATTCATCCCTGGATTTGTTACATTTCATTTTACGTAAACATGTGAGTTATACAAGTTCATACAGCATTCTTTGAACTGAGAATTTTCTTCTCAGTTTATGTTTTGTAAGTGCACTCATATTCGCATCTCGGGTTTTTTTTGATAGCAGAATTCCGAATATCCCATCGATATATCAAATTTTCGATATCATCAAACAAATTGCAATGTTCTTTACAAAGATGATGTACAAGATGCCGAAAACGACCCGTAGCAATTAATCACCTTAAAAAATCTGCTGCTGAAGTACACATGTTTTTACCGCACATTTCTTCTCGCACAGTTTCCCATCCGCATTCAGGGGAGAATTTACCTTGACCCGTCCTGCGGATGAAAACACGCCTCATCCCCTTTCGGCACTGCGGTATTCCCGAAAATAAGCTGCCTCTCGTTGCGACAGCCATTCACGCCGCGCCCCCCACTAATTGCGCATGTTGTCCGCGGAGTGAATTAAAAAATAACCCTAAAACAACGCGGGGCTAATTGCCGGCCGGGGGACGCCGCGGCGGCGAGCGGCCGGGCGACCGAAAGCGCCGACAAATCCCTGATGAATCATAATTGCGGGGCCCCGTGTAGCGAGTATCGATTTCGAGTTGTCGAGCGCCCGACATCCCCCTTCGAGAGCCGCGCCGCAAACGTCAAAAGCGGCGGAGTGCCCTGAGGGCCGCATTAAAAATGCCGATCCTCTGGTTGGACGGTCAGCGGCCACCCGTCGTCTTCTCCCTCTTGGGGGGGCTGACGGAGCTATGTGGATGAAGCGCTGCCCTCAGATTTTGTGATTCCGTTATTGATGAACTACAAAATAAACTAATAAATATTTGATGTATGTGGTGCATATCTAATAAAATCAAAATTAAGCGTTTCTAAAAGCTCATAATCGGGAGCGGAAGCACAGTACATTAACTGCTGTCTCTGCAACGCCTCTCACCGGGAAGTCCTACGATCGGGTGCTCACGGCGGCAGGATTTTCGACACTAGCTTCTCAGCTAGGTCGAATTCAGCCGCTGTCTGGAGGAGAATTCTAGCGGCCGGCTGTTCTGATTGGTTGTTTTCCGTGGTTTCTCCGACCATCACCAGGTGAATGTCGCAGCAGTACCCTAACAAACGGGCCACGGACCGCGCGCGATCTGTCCTTCCTCTTCATTGTCCCGTCCTTTCCCCTTACACACACACTTACACTAACATGCACAACACTACCTCATATTCCGGGAGACCGGCCGGGAGCTTAGAGCTTGTCTCGGCTGGGGCGGTGCCCCGCTGATGGGAGAGTCTTGGTTACGGGGAAACCCCGCTAGTTGACGGTAGGTTGGCGCCGGATCTCGCCATCCAGCGGGGGAAGATCACCGCCATCTCCCGAGGAAAAACATGCAATACACTTACGGGACTAATGACCGAAGCTGTTGACGCGCCCGGAATCACTAACCAACCAACTGAAAGCTCATCATATCTCCTACTAAATGTCGTTCGATTCATAGTGTTGTTAGGCTCACAATAACTGAAGGTCGAAATTGGTACTGGAAGTTTGCCGCGAAAATGCGACCATCGATCTGTTTACATCCGCCCATAGCAACCGTGGTGTTAGCAGTGATGATTGCACCACACATGGGAGGCAGTGGCGGAGCAGATCTGAGCGGGGTGTAGCGGGTTGGGGCACGAGAGGGCGGGCTTACACTACACGTGGTATAATTCATTCCTTTTCCTATTTAGCAGGTACCAATTTTGGAGAGAATCGGCTGAATGGTTTAGTGTTGACCACATACAAACAGGCGTTTTGCCGTTCATCGATTTTTCTGTTTCAAGGGCCCGCAAAATATGGATTCTGATTACACAACGTGTTAGAGGAAGGAATTTACCATGTATAGGAACAACTCGTCTCCACTTTTTCGTTACCAGGAGCCGTCAATATGAGTTTTTTCTGTCGAAAATTAACCGAGCAGGTCTCATTTTCTGTGATCTCGGAATTTTCGAAAATCGCGAATTTAGAAATAATGCCAGAAATGCTGTTAAATCACCACAGATTTAAAGTGCAATGGTTTCATGAGTCATTGAAATAGGCGAACGGAAAACATTATCGTAGTCATGCCGCAACAGAATATTAGTTACATCGTAGTCATGCCGCAACTGAATATTAGTTGAAATTGACGAACGGAAAACATTATCGTAGTCATGCCGCAACAGAATATTAGTTACATCGTAGTCATGCCGCAACTGAATATTAGTTGAAATAGACGAACGGAAAACATTATCGTAGTCATGCCGCAACAGAATATTAGTTACATCGTAGTCATGCCGCAACTGAATATTAGTTGAAATAGACGAACGGAAAACATTATCGTAGTCATGCCGCAACAGAATATTAGTTACATCGTAGTCATGCCGCAACTGAATATTAGTTGAAATAGACATCGTAGTCATGCCGCAACAGAATATTAGTTACATTATCATTCTGTAGTGTACATAACTTTTGCGACTCTCACAGGCCACCAATATTTATAAATAAGGTATCTAAAATACGATAATTTCACGCAGACGTCACGTTTTGCTCTTTGACTTTGAAAATATGAAGGCTTTAATGAAAAAAATTATGTAAATATTTATGTCAAATGCATTACGTCACATTCGCGTAGCATTATTAAAATTTGTTTTGTTGAATAACTCCCATAAGAAGCGTTCTAGGGTCTTCAGATCGGGAAGTTTTAAGCCGAAGGCCACGAGCAAACTTTCCTCGCAACGTAATCTGTAGTACGAGAGCTGCTTGGACATTCTATTACATTTTGCTAGTCCGCCACTTCTGGACGTGCAGAATCTTCAACTGTATGTGTAACGAAACTAATTACTTTATATTATAAGCGATTAAATTGCGCAGGTTAAATAATATTCCAAAAAGTATTGTAATGCTTGCCCGATTCTGAATTTTCGCATGCACAACATTAAATGGCTTTCTCGAGAGTAAAAAGGTTTTGTAATATTTTTGTGACTGTCAAGGAAAACGAAAAGCTGTCAAGAAAAATGTATAATTCAAATGTTTTTAAGGAAGTGTTGTGAATGGTTTGGAAGTGTTGTGAATGTTAATGAAACACATTTCGTTAACAACTTCCTCTCTTAAAATAGAAAAGGAAAGATAAGGAAGATGGTGGAATTTGGAATCCATGTGAGTGTTCTCGCACGGGTACGCTTGTTTTCCCTTAATTTTGACGCACCTCATTTATTTTTAGGGCGACATGAAGCTAAGAGGTTTAAGAATCATTGGTCTAGAAAACCTTTCTCCAAAATGGCTTCCTAGGTCTGTATATCAAATGAATATTTACGCTTTGGAAGGAAGTTCGGAAGTTTTGGAGTTCGTCATCAGGGAAAGAATACAGTAGACTCACAGGCTTTAGTGGACCTGTGACTAAAATTTTTGGTTCACTACAAAATAGATTTTGGTTCACATTATCTGATGATCTCAAAATATAATACGTACAGCTTTCAGCTAACGTTGGTTTTGAATATGTTTTTAATGCATACAAGTGATACGAGGGTTGAGGTATGCCATGGCAAGTATCTTTCTTTTGAGAGAATACTAGCACGGGAGGAAAATGTAAAATGTACCCAAGAAAGGTCAAGGTATGAACTAAGTGCTTGGACATTTGACACCACATCAGAATTGTGTTTCTCATATTTATTAAGGTACTAGCTGACCCGGCGAACTCTGTTCCGCCTTAACAGCCGGTCCCATCTTTTTCTCGCGTCGCACTCACTGTGAGAAACTGTACTATCCTTGTTGCACTGCGTACGTGCAAAAACGTGCGTTCTCACACAGGAACGCTGTCGAACGGGATAAACAGTATCCTATGTCCGTCTCCTGGCTCTAAGCTTCCTGCTCACCAATTTTCAGCCAAATGGGTAGAGCCGTTCTTGAGTTATAAATAGTGTAACTAACACGACTATATATAGATATAACGGCGAACGAAAGGCGGCTTTCATTATCGCCTTCTGTTATCAGTGCGGCGTTATCGCCTTCTGTTATCAGTGCGGCGTTACAACAATAGGTTACAACAGGCAACAATGACCGCTAACATGCGAAATCACGCGAAAACGTGCGTTGCGTTCTCACACAGGAACGCTGTCGAACGGGATAAACAGTATCCTATGTCCGTCTCCTGCCTCTAAGCTTCCTGCTCACCAATTTTCAGCCAAATCGGTACAGCCGTTCTTGAGTTATAAATAGTGTAACTAACACGACTTTCTTTTATATATATAGATTTGAAATTACAAAACTGGTTTCATGTTCCAAGGCATTTTATCATGTATGAGTTCCCAACATTTCAAGAGCATTATATACCCGTTCCAAAAGGCTGGTTAGGCACATGCTCGATTACTGTGCGTGCCACATCGGTCCGCACTCTCACAGGTCGTCTCGTGTGTTGCTGATCACAAGTTGCTACGCATCGCCGCAGAAACTCTCTCCATCTCGCGACTGCCCGGCATGAAAGGGCATTATTCCCAAGAGCTTCCTCCTTGGTAAATGACAGCGGCTCGAAACAGGTTACATTTATCTCGCCCGGCGGTAGACAGACAACTGATTTCACATTGCTTTCTGTGCAAATAGTCACAGAGCCATCTGTTGTTGTAACACATTCGTGGAGCATTTGTTTCATGCGACAAATAAAACTGTGAGATCGAATAACATTTCTTTTAGAAACAAATGTTGCCATGATATTTGCCCCAACCCTCATAATACATGTCCACTTATTTGTGTACATACGTGTATCTAAGGAGTAATCTATGAAGTACAGACAATTTATGTAATGGTGCGGAAAATCAATTTCGAGATCTCAAGAAATAAATGTTTTTGGGTCCTGTGAAACCCAAACCGTGTTTTTTTTTAATGTCCGTCGATCTGTCTGTCTGTGAACAATAGAGCCTATTGTATTCGTAGGATTTTATCCAAAACGAATATTCTCTGGGCTATCTGGCCCGACTCGAAGCTGCGATTTTGAAGCTTTTTTTAAAATTTCGGGGTACATTACATCAACCCCCTGGGATATTTTCAAAATTTTATCAACATTGACTCCAATTTTTTTCTGTTAATTTCTTGTAAGAATAGTTTAAAATACAATTTTTTGTATGGATGGTGCTAAATGAACTGAATAACATCGCGAATGCACTTTTTATTTTATTACTTGTATTTTATGATGCATGATTTTATGATTGTATTTTATGATTTTATGCTTTTTATGATGTATTTTTTTGCTTTTTCAAAAATTAAACAAATGTAGTTTTTGAAATATCACTCATGTCAATATTTACATTATAGGCACTGCTTATACATTATCGATTTTGTAAGTACAATTGATTCAAATAAGTTATAATAAAGTTCCTTGAAAAATCGAATTTTGGGGTTGAAAGGGATTGAGTGCCCGCCAGCAAATGGACCATATATAATAGGTGATATATTTTGGTAGTAACATCCTCCCTTCACCCCGATGGCACAGACAAAAAGCAATCCGGTGTAATTGAAACAAGTGTATTTATAATAATACACTTACATATGACTTGAACATCTGAACCGTAAGGCTTATAGAAATGATTAAATAGTTTTTTATGATTATTAATTAAGCTAACGTTTCTCTTCTCTTTGTACTGTATTGTTTGATACATGAAGGAATAGTTTGAGTTTTCAGATGAAAAAAACATGTTTAGTAGTACAATCGTTATAGTGATAATTAAGGCTCGGAAGTTTCTGAAAAATCATAATTTTAATTATGAGCTTTATAATATGCTAATTATCAAATGTTCACAAAACCCAATCAAACGAACAAATATTCGATGATTTTATGTGGCATATTAGTGCATATTTAGTGCAGTTTGTGACAATGCATCATTATATATCCATTATATAAAATATATTATTCATATTTTGTTGCTTTTTGTTCTTAATGTGGGATATTTCTTTTGTAATTTCAATTGATATTCATATTTGTCTCCTCAAACCGAAAGATATATTTCATAAATGTGAATGCAAATGCTATTCATGAGAAATCGTGAGAATGACTTGTTCTTTGCAAAAGTATTTGACTGAATATTTTTTAGACGATATCACGAAAGCGATTTGTCCGATTATGAATGATTTGAATGAATTTATCTTCGATAAAGAATTTGTGGCATTAGAATTGATACTTCGACGATGATACAGATAAAATCATTATATTTTACTATAAAATTATAGTTGGAATACTAAGTGAAAACAAAAAAGCGAAATTGAGTGGTGTAGAACAGGATTTGACACTCGAAGATGTAATATGTTTGAAGTATTCTCCGATCGCATCTTGTGTCATGGAGCGATCTTTCTCTGACAGACATAAGACACAATTTCACAATTGGTAACCTACGGATGATACTCGACTCTGAATAAGGTAACATTTTACGACATATTAAGCTTATTTTTAAATTATTGTTTTGTTTTCATTTTCCTTTAATTCATTTTGTTGCTGCTAGAATTAGTTTTCTCTGTTCTGAAACTGCTTCAACAGAATTAACTATACAATTTTTTACAGTTTTGTAATTGTTCATGAATACATAAAACTTAATTGTTAGTGCATATTTCATTAGTTCTGATGCTTATTTTACAAATTTTAGAGTATATTTGCATGCATATTTCCCCTTCTAATACAGCATTAACTTCCGAGCCTTAGTGATAATGCTTTACTTGAGAGTTAAAACAACAGGACGATTACATCCATTATAAAATAATATTTTGAACTCCCTGGTGCCTGCCAGTTCGTCAGTCGACGTCAAAGGAAAGTTGAAGATGTTATTCTAACACGATCCCACACACAGACTCGCTCCCTTAGCAAGAACGTACCTACTGCTATCAGTTACAATACGTGACGCAATGACACGTGCAACATGTCACGATGAACTATTAGTTGAGAACTGTCACACGTCAACTCAACAATGGCAGTATACAGTGAGGCTGATGCATCACAAAATGCCCACACAAACTCAACATAGCGAAAACGAGAACAATTGCTCTCGCACGCGTCAGCGCCACCTCCACCGCCACCGCAAGCACGTTTCTTGCACACTGCGCGCGCGACAAAGACTCGACTAGCTTCTGCCGTTGCAGAGAAGGACGACGGTTGAAAAGCAGAGCGTGGACGAGTGGAGGTTACACTTCATCCAAGCCAAGATGAAGCGAAGACGAATCGAGCGAAAGACATGTAGATTCGCTTTATCTAGCAGGAGTAAAAATGAGCTTGAAAATGCACATTTTCACAAACGCTTGCACGATGTTTTCTTAAAAACAACTCCGAATTTTCCAATGAAAATGTGCATATTGAACCGTATTTTATCTGTCTGTAATATTCCTCGAGTCAAATTTCTATTCTACTATTAGGATATGATATTATGAATCCAAGAAGTGACAAAACATGAAAAAAATGTATTTTACACTTCTTCACATTCATGATGTGCTAGCTAGATAGAATTTTGCTAGTTTTCTACTTACTGTGGTCCCCGTCAGTGAAGTATTGGAGCTGGACACTACCGTCTTTGGTTGCAATTCTCTTGTAGCACGGTTCCTATAATCCCTTTCATTGACAAATGACTCAACGGGTTTTCAGGCAGAGAGCTTTGCCTTGTTTGTGTTACATATATTTGCAGTACTTATAATTTTTTCTGGTAATTGTATTTACTGTGTTTATGGCACTCGATGTTGAGAGTTCACAATATCCTAATCGTCAAACATGTTATGTCAGAGGATAGCGAGCACTGATCTCAGTTCACTATCGGAAGTTCACTGTACGATTGTACGTCGAACGACCGATGGAAGCCAACCGACAGGGACTAAACGTTTCATAAAGCGTCTTTGAAACAAAATTGCAACTTCACATGGGCGTCGAATGTGGAATAATAAAATCTGTCGACGTTGATCCAGGCCACGTAATTGGTAGGAGCATAATACTCTTATTTTAATTTACAAAAGGGACTGGATCCTGTGCGTTTCAATTAGTGTCCTTCAGTTACACTTTCCCGCTGCCGCTCTCCCGGCTTCCTATTTAAAATTTTAGAACTTGGGAGTTCCCAAAATACTGTTGTGGACAAGGAAGCGAACGGGTAAAGTAAGAAGCGCTCGCTCTAACATTACTCCCGGTCGCTCCTTTAAACTCTCGTTAACTTTAAGTCGGCCGATCCGTAACGTCTAACTTTCGCAGTGTGTTTGTTACCTCGGGAACTGCACCCCGGGGCCCTGACCCAGCCGTTGCCGTCCCTCGACGCCGCCGCGAGATTCATGATTTTCAATCGGCGCCTCTCGGCCTCCGGGACCGCCTCTTCCGGAGACCCCCCTCCCCCTCCCCCTCCGCTACGGACCGCGTCATCGTCCGTCTTCTCGCCAGGTTCGCCTCATGGATTAGGATACACATCCGCAGTTAGCGGATTCGGTGGTATAACTGTCAGCGTACCGAGCTGCTGTACCCAGTTGGTAGGTTCAAACCCGATCGAAGCCGTGGATTTTTAAGGGCGAAAAAATCATTCGTACGCCTTCCTTGGGAGGGGAAGTAAAACCAGCTGTCCCACGAAGTAGATTTACTACTGTTTGCTAAGATCGTCCTGGATCGTACCGGACTGTTGTACCCCAGATTGCGGGTTCAAACCCGATCGAAGCCGTGGATTTTTAAGGACGAAAAATCCTTCGTACGCCTTCCTTCGGAGGGGAAGTAAAGCCGGCTATTCCATGTAGTAAATTTACTGCATGTAAAAGATCCTCAAGCCTAAAAGAAGCCTCTGAGCAAAATTGATATCCACCTGTTTCGTCGCCCAGCATAATTATTTCTTTCTCCGCTAGATGGTGATATGAGTGTAGCGAAATTTGCGTGGTCAGACGGAAGAGCGGGTCTGATGGTCCGAGTCCGCCATGTAAAATAAGACATTAACTATAGGTTTCGCATTCAATGTGGTAGCCACAACAACAATACATACAAGGGGAACTTACGAGATAAAATTTGTTGGAACATGTAATGTTTATTCCCTACGGTGGTATGAATTCAGTAAACAAACGAGGAATACTAAACCTGCGCGTGCTTTCTAGGTCGTATTTTCACGCAAAAAACGCGAAATATCCGCAAATTTTCGAAACATTTTACATGGCCTGATTTCAGAATCTATCTTTAAGTAATATATTTCATTAAGGAAAACGCCGAAAATTTGTTGTACTTTTGCAGTTTTACGAAAAATCAGGGCAATCAAAGAACATGAGACCTGAACCATTCTCTTAAACGCCCTTTACACTATCCAAGAACAAAATTTAGTGAAAAAAAGTTATTTTTAAGAGCCTTATTTTTTGAAAATTTGGAAAATGCACCAGGAATTTCATGTAAAGTATCCCCAAAATTAAAATATCGGTTTCAAATTCAAGGGGCCGCTACATTACTCAGATTGACTGAGTAATATGAATTTTGGAGAAAATCGGCCCATAAAACATGGATTATGACAAGACCACGTATTAGAGGATTTTTTTTCTTCATTTTAACAACTGCATTTATCCACTTTTTCGCTACCAGGGCCCCCAAAAAAGAATTTTCAGCCAAAAATTCATTTTTTCACGAAACATTACGCAACTTTCTCTCTACTACGTAGCGAGAAAGTAAAAATGATATTCGATTCTGTTAATGAAACTTCAGTTAACATGATTTTTCAAATGTCAATTTGCAAAATTTATTTTCAAATGTCAATAATGCAAAAGGTGAGAACTGGAGTAAACAAAAATCTAAGAGAAAACTTTACGGAGTATAGCTATAAAAGAGTTTCTCGGAACGTAACTTTACAGGTCTCGTCCAAGCTGTCTTCCTTTCAAACAAATATTGGTTAATTTTTGATCCGCAAATAATATTTTGTCGCTTATTTAATTGTTTGCAATCTTTTGTTTGTACACATTCTCGTAAAATGACAAATTCCATCTACGGTATCTCAAAAACCTCCGTGTTCATTCATCAAATACTGGAATGAATTCATCTTCGAACTTCCCTTTTTTCTAGATCTCCCGGTCAGAGGCACTTCAGTGGCATCTGTTAATACCCCTAGTTTTTCTTGTAATAATCACTCCCATTGGTTCTTTTTTGGAACATCACTATCCAACTTTAATTTCTTACATCTCAGAAATTCCTTGCGTAAAGAGTTACGTCACACTATTTACCGCTTAATTTTAATGGGAATATGGTGTTATTGACTTTCAATTAATTTGCTTATCTGTGAACACTATCACGTGCTTACATTGAATGTCCAGATATTCTTCAGCACAGAAATGAACTTAAAGTAGTAACGACCCACGTATTGTATTTCACACAAAATATAATTAAAATATTCATTTTTTAAAATATTCAACTGGAATAATTCATCTAGTAACTAAAAACGTTACACTGTAAATATATAAACAACGAAAAGAAGAGTACGTCACATCATTATTATTTGAAACGGGTTTAACTAATGACCAATTTGTTATAAAGTTATCTCAAATAAATATTTTTACAAATAAGCTAATTAATTTTTTGTTTGTAATTGCCTGTCATTTTGAAATTTTTAAATTGAACTGGATTTGCTGGAAATTTTTGTTTTTGCACCTGCTGATTTAGAGGCGTAAATTTCCACTCACTTATTTTCCTCCGTGCCACAATATCGACAACAAAAAATTAATCTTTTACGCGAGGCACTCTCGGCTAAAAGAAATTTCTCTGATTAGACCGGAAATTATCGGAAGATTTAATTTGTCGGACAATTATAAGGGTTACCGGCAATAGGTGGACATGGCAGCTGGTGATTTTTCTTCCTTCAGAAAGTCACGCAACCCATCAGAGATCGGAGCCGCATGCTGGGGGTGGGAGAGGTCAGGAAGCTAATCATTCACCTCTGAGGTGTGCGCTGAAAACAAAATCTCTGTACCCCTCACTTCCGACTAGCTATGAACTTTTGAGAGAATGAATGACTGAATATCAAATAAGAAATAAATTATAATCTTGCTACTTTTTAAGCCGATTGCGAGGATAGTGCGTCAACAAAAGGGCGGCGGATTCTTTCTCGTGATCTTCCATTCCTCTTCCCTGACCTCTCCTCTCCCCTTTCACATACTACACTACCACACGTATCGGGAGACCAGTCGGGAGCTTGGAGCTGGACCGGTGTCACTGGAGCCGGAGAAACCGCAAGCCGGCGTGTCGGTCAGCGCAGGATCTGTCATTCAGCGGGTTAAGATCACCAGCTCCTCGCGTCTCTGACACGCCCAAGGCTCACAAAAGTAATGACTAGCGGGCGGATTTCAGTGAAATGTCATTTTTTTTCTTTTCAATTTAGAACAATTGCTGCTTAGTTAGATTAATAAGATTAGATTTTAATTAGATTTTGCTGTTTAGTATAGAAATTCATTTAATGTTATGACAAAAGGAAATGACCCGTTTCTATACGTCATTATTTTGCATTTTTTGTTTATTTCGACTAATAAGTCATTTTTTACATGATTACGTCATTTTAATGCATTTTTGCTGATTTCATCGATTTTAATGAAACTTTTAATGGTGCTTGCTTCAAATAAAATTTATGACATGCAACAAATGTTCTTCATAGTAGCCTCTTCGATATGTTTGCTAAGAAATTGTTGTTGCAGCCGTTGTGATGTAATTCTTGTGACGTATATCAGCGCCATTGCCGGTTCGGTCGATTTCGGGATAACTCTAAAGACAGATTTCCTGGTAAAGAACAATCCAAATCAAAAGTTTTCAAGCGGAGTTCACTCGAACGAATGGAAGAAGCCTCGATTATGTTAGTAATGTATCCGATATCTCGAGTGGTTCATTCGACCTAGTTTTGGTAAGATTTTTTACGTCATTTTTCTTTGTTTTTTAAAGCAGAGCATTTTATTGATCATATTTGGTGATGTTTTAGGTCATCAAAATTCGCCCCCTAGTAATGACCAGGGTAGGATGCTCGCTCTGCAGCGTTCCGGGCGGGGCGTGGTCGGCGTGGTGGGCCCGGCCACGGGGGGGGGGGGGCTTCGCGATTCCACATCTGCCCGTTCCGCTAGGCTGCGGAATGTGGCTGTCATTCCGCTGGCGAGATGCTGCGTCGACTTGTTTAACCTTTTAGTGTCAACTTCATAAATCCAGTCAGTCGTACCAGTAGTGTCCCGAAATGTAATTGTTCTGTATTTGTACCGTGTTTTGTATCGTCGGCAACTCGCACGCAAGCACATGAATGCCGTCGTGATCATAAAAATAAAAGGAAATGGAGTTTGTTTGGCAAAGGCTAGTAATTAACGAAGCGATTGATTGATTGGTGTTTCCGGCCGCGTCAACTGTTAAGTCCATTATTCCCATAAGTGTAGTGGAAGTGTTTTTTCGCGGAATGTGGCTGTGATCTTCCCCGCTGGCGAGATGCTGTGTCGACTTGCGGGGTTTCCCCAACCAGGGATCTCCCACCAGCAGGACACTGTCGTAGCTGGGACTAACTCTAATCTCCGGACTGATCTCCCAGCATGTGTGATTGTATAGCGCATGTAAGTGTAAGTAAGGGGTGAGGAGAGGACAAGTAAGGGGAAGGAAAGATCGCCCGCAGTCCGTGATCCGTTTGTTTGGCTAGTACTGTGCCATTCGCGAGTTGTTGATTGGAGAAACCACAGAAAAATAACCGATCAAAGCAAGTTTGTTAGAATTCTCCTCCAGACACCTACCTGAACTCGACCTATCTATCTAGAGTCGAAAATCCTGCACTTTCGAGACTCGAACTCTAGGGCATTCCGGTCAGAGGCTCAGTAGTAACATTAATTGTTGCCCAGAAACCACCTCTCCCAGTCGTCATCCTACTTGATTTTTTACGTAATTTTTCTTTGGTTTTAGGGCATTTTAAGAGCGTTTTATTGAGCGTTTTTGGTGATGTTTTAGGTCCGCAAAATCCGCCCCCTAGTACTGACCAGGGTAGGATGCTCGCTGCCCGCATTCCGGGCGGGGCGCGGGCGGCGCGGTGCGGTCGGTCGCGGGGGAGGGGGGGAGGGGGGCTGCGCGACTCCACCTCCGCCCGTTCCGCTAGGCTGCGTCGGAGGCGAACCCGTTAACCCCTCCCCCCTCCCACTCGCGCACGTCATCCCTTTGTGCGCGATGCACTTCTTTTTTCAGCTGCCGAGAAACCCAAGCAACGTGTTATTCAGTGAACGAGATCTCAAAATCCGTTAGGAGGCTAAACGCCCTCGGTTCACGATGATGCTAATGTCACATTGCTCCCTCGATCGGTTGGCAGTTGGGAAATGCGGATGTGGTGGAAACAATTCGCATTCTTTGCCGAATCATCATGATGAAATTTTACAAGATTAGCCTTCACATCATTACTATTGTATTTTTAGGTTTCTTTTTAAAAGTCCTCACTACTAAGCATTTTAAAATATCTCAAGGAAGATTGAAGTAGAAATAAGAAGTAAGAAAATTTTCTCTATTCATTATATCTAAAAGCTCCATTTAAGAACAACAATATTTGATGTTTAATGGCATGAAGAATGGTAGATTGACTTTTTCTTTTTCTTCGAGAAAATTAACTTTAAATGTTAGTGCTTGGCGCGAAATTCAAATCACCTCCCGCGCCAGACCTGACACCGGTGTCTGCAAAGGGGTAGGCATTACCTTTTTTCTCTACGTTTTCGATGAATCTGTCGAGAGAGGAGAACATTGCTTGCCACACACGAGTGTTTTAATAGTATTCAGTTTTGTATTTCATCATTCTACTAAATCTACAAATCATGCATTTTTGTTATAAATTATAACAACGGTATGCATCGGTGTATCAGGGATGAATTCTAATGACAATCCATGCATTCTAGAAATTCACTTCCGGAATACTCGAAGTATTACTTTTAGCACTTCTTCGGTGTGAACTAATGTCAGATTTAAATAGTCTCGTACGATAAATAAAAGTAATTTGCAAACTACCCTTTCAGGAAATTGATGATACATACAAGCAGCATTTGGAAGCTAAAACGTTCGTTTATTGTTTTTGTTTACGAATATTTCTGCACACATAGTTCCAACTGATGTTTCGGCGGCTTCGATAGCACACATTAGATAACCCAGTAAATGACTACACGAATTATCATGCAGATATTCTTCCACTGATATTTCTTTTTGTAATTGATAGTAATTGCTTCCTCATTAAGGTTGTCTCAACCTCAGATAAAACTACTTGAGTAATCAGTGGGTATTCAATCAGCTTCCTCAAAACAACGTTGCAAATAATTATTGCTTCGTGGTAATCCTGTGGGTAATCCTACGAAGAAAATTCTGATCCTCAAGAAGTTCATGTCGAAATGCCTGTATGTGTATATTTGAGAAATTAGATTAGGAATTTCTTTTCCAATGGTCAAAGAATAAATGGCAGGCTTCTTATTGCGTTATTAGATTATCCCAGCGTTTCTTCTAATAGTAAAAATTATTAAATCATTCGTGAATCCGTACGATAAAGCAACGTCCGTGTTCGCATTGAAATAACACAGCGTGGTCATAAAAAATAGAAACGTAATGGTTAGAGGTAAAAATGACGGATGGTTTTAGTAGCACCATAAAGTGAAGCGATTATAACTTTTAAATGAAAATTTTTATTTGAGGAGAAGGCCAAACACGGATTAGTTCTTAATACCCAAATTAAAATTATCTCGGGATCATTTCGTCTTATTAACAGAAAATCGCTGTAGCCATGAAACATCAAACACGGACTCAAATACATGTAATTAAATGGGGTGTACCAAGCCATTTTCGGAACCCTTTTTCTAATCAGAGACCATCCGAAACGTGACTTCACCGCAACATTAAGACACCAATTTGTTTTACATAACACTACAATATGTAAGTAATAAAGTAAAACAGCCAATCCGAAGGGGAGGTGAAGCGCCTACTAAATCGTGGTTTTCTTCCTTATTTGAGAAAGTAAGCTCTGTCGGGAAAATGTACAACTCTTTTACGACGTGGGCCCGTTCTTACGAGCCGAGTATCTGCGTCAGGTGTGTTTGAATGAGCATGTCCTGGGAGGGGCGGGCCGTAAAAGAAGCAGTTGCTCCACATTGTTGCGTTAACAGCCCGAGAGCAGCCCGCGCAGAGAGTAGATTCCAACGCGCGGTGCGGCGAGGCGCGACCCGAGGGCCGGCCGCCGTTAACGCGGCCTGCGCCGACCAAGTGCGGCGCAGATGACGGCGGGTGCGGCGCGGCACTCCAGGCTGTTTCGCTGGCAGCCGCTCTCGTCCCTGACATGACGCCATGTCACTGCAGTACCTCTAACCAGGAGGTCCTAAGTTTGAGTCCCGACGGTAGCGCGATTTACGACAATAACTTGTCAGCTAGGACGAATTCAGGCGCTGTCTGGAGGAGAATTCTGCATGCTGGCTGCTCTGATCGGATCGGGAGCGGTGGCTCAGTGCATCAACTGATGTCACTGCAGTGCTTCTGACTGAGAGGTTCTTGTTTCGAGTTCCGACGGTGACAAGATTTTCCACACTAGCTTATCAGCTAGGTCGAATTCAGGCACTGTCTGGAGGAGAATTCTAGCGGCCGTCTACTCTGATCCGTAGTTTTCCACGGTTTCTCCGATCAACACCAGGCGAATGCCGGAGCAGTACCCTACCAAACGGGTCACGGACCGCAAGCGATCTTTCCTTCCTATTCCTTGTACTCTCCTCTCTCCTTACGCACACACACTAACATGCACTACACTACCACATATTCCCGGAGACGGGTCGGGAGCTTAGAGCTTGACCCGGCTGGGGCGGTGCTCCGTTGGTGGGAGATACCTGGTTGGTGAAATCCCCGTCAGCCGACGGTAGATCGGCACCGGATCTCGCCATGCAGAGGGGGAAGATCATCACCACCTCTCGATCAAAAGACATGCTCTACTCTTAGGAGGTTAGTGACCTCAGTAGTTGACGAGTCCGGAATCACTAACTAACAACCAACCAATCACGATTCGATGACATGGTAGAGTCGCTGCGCAGTTTATCTGGCTCCAGCCAATGTGCTTCATACACAAATTTGCGTCACAATATCAGCGGGAATGCAGCCAGGTAACAAAATCATCACAGATATAAGAAGCTTTTGTTTAATATTGCATCTTTTATTTCAACTACATGTTCATCGTGTTATTTTTGGTTGTACACCGTTGAAAAATGTCACTTTATGTCACTTTTAAAATGTGTCGCACCACACGAAAAGCCCGTGTTGTGTTGACGTGGGTCATGACGTATCTGGGCCTGCGCAGAACGAGTAAAAATCGGTCGCCAGAGCAGCTCATTCGTGTCATTGCGTCATGCATGTTGAATAATGTATCATAGCCCTTGTGCACGTCGCTGATCCGCGCAGGCCAAAGACGGTGGGCGCAGGAAGTGTACGGGAGGACGCAGTAGGTGGTTAGGGCCAGGGATGCTGACCAGAAGAGATGGCAACGAAGCAACGATTAATTTAAAACGCTAATAAAATAATTAAAACTATTTATTCCATTAATTAATGATATGTTTTGTTCCTGTTAATCCTTTACAACTGTACACAAATGAAAAAGAATCCATTCATAAGGGGCTCAGAATAAATACGACAGATCCTAGTCGACCTCGAATTTTTTAAAAGTAAGGCCGTAAAATGTCAATGAATTGGGAAATGGCAAAACCCCCAAATTCCACTTCCAAAAATGTGTCCGTAGTGAAAGTAAACTCCAACAAAAACAGAAAAAGTCATTTTTCTCGAAACGAACTTTCGTTGGGATCTGTCGTAATTATTCTGAGCACCTCAATTTTATTGCTTTAAAACAACGTACTACGTAATGTAACATAAACATGCACATACTCATTTATAGCATACACCAACAATGTTGCGTCTGTTAAATTATGTCAGTACAGTGAGGAAAGAAACAAAGGAAGTGAGTTTCGCGGAGGTCTCGGGCAGTTGACGAAGGTGAGTTGCCCAGTGGGCGGCCGTGCGGGATGGGCAGGGTGGGACGGGGTGGGGGCGGGGCGGAGCGGGCCCCCGTGATCTCGGCGCGGCGCCGGCCGCGGACAATAACCACGCACCTCGCACGCTCGGTTAAGCCCACTCTGGGTCAGTGTTTTGGTATTCATGGCCCATAACGCCATAAACATATCCGCGCGAGAAGAACACAATGCCGGCGCTGCGCGGAACGAGAAGGGGGCGTGGCGGGGCGGGGGGGGGGCGGCGGCGAAGGCGCAACAGCGGGCGCAGAGCGAAGCACCAAGACGACGGCGCGGGGACCGAGAGTTTTGCTCCGAGAGCTCTCTAGTCGGCGCGCACCGCTTTCCGGTTAGGGTTTCGAAAAATCTACACGTTGAAAGCTACCGGCTCAGGTGGCTTGGGGCATCAATTGATATTATTTCAAAGCTTCAGTCCGAGAGGTTCTGGGGTTCCAGTCTCCACGGTTGCAGGATTTTCGTCACTAGCTAAATGGTCAAAATAAATACTTATGTTATGATGTTACTCGTAGAAAAGTTAGAAACAATTCGGTATTGAATGTACGTACGACATGTATGAATTCAAATTGTAATGACGTGTGTATTACCTTTTAGTGTCAACTTCATAAATCCAGTCAAACGTACCTGTTCTGTATCTGTACCGTGTTAGGTATCGTCGACTACTCCCACGCTAACACATGAACGTCGTCGTGATCATAAAAATGAAGGGAAATGAAGTTTGTTTGGCAAAGGCTAGTAATTGAACGAAGCGATTGATTGATTGGTGTTTCCGGCCGCGTCAACTGTTAAGTCCATTCCCATAAGTGCAGTGGAAGTTTTTTATCGCGGAATGTGGCTGTCATCTTCCCCCGCTGGCGAGATCCTGTGTCCTCGATTTGTATAACCTTTTAATGTCAACTTCATAAATCCAGTCAATCGTACCAGTAGTGTCCCGAAATGTAATTGTTCTGTATCTGTACCGTGTTAGGTATCGTCGACTACTCCCACGCCAACACATGAACGCCGTCGTGATCATGAAAATGAAAGGAAATGAAGTTTGTTTGGCAAAGGCTAGTAATTGAACGAAGCGATTGATTCATTGGTGTTTCCGGCCGCGTCATCTGTTAAGTCCATTATTCCCATAAGTGTAGTGGATTTTTTTATCGCGGAATGTGGCTGTGATCTTCCCCCGCTGGCGAGATACTGCGTCGACTTGCGGGGTTTTCCCCATCCAGGTACCTCCCACCAGTAGGACATCGCCCTAGCTGCAACAAACTCTGAGCCCCAGACTCGTCTCCCGGCATGTGTGGTTGTGTAATGTGTGTAAGTAAGGAGTGAGGATAGGACAAGAAAAGGGACGGAAAGATCGCGCACAGTCCATGGCCCGTTTGTTAGGCTACTGCAGTAACATTCGTGAGTTGTTATTTGGAGAAACCACAGAAAAATAACCGATCGGAGAATTCTGTTAGAATTCTACTGCAGACACCTACCAGAACTCGACCTATCTATCTAGATTCGAAAATCCTGCACTTTCGGGACTCGAACCCTAGGGCATTCTGGTCAGAGGCTCTGCAGTAGCATTCATTGATACCCAGATCCACCTCTCCCAGTTGTCACATTACTTGATCATTTAAGAACAGAGACAAAAGGCGATTAAATATTGAAGGATGTTCAAGTGATGTCAAAAAGAAAAGATTGTTATTGTAGTGCTATTTCGAATGTGTAGATTCAGAAAGACTGCCCAAAGAGTGTTTTAACTGGTCGCCAGCAAGACGGAAGACAAGAGCTCGACCAAGAGTGAAACAAAAGGATGGTGTAGCCAACGGAAAGAAGAGATATATTGTGATCTGAACGAACCGAATGAGACAATGTTTCAGTATCATCGTACATAAATAACTATCTTCCTGTAAATTTACATGATTCAATAAAACATGGTATGAGAAACGTATTCCCTGCATTTCAGATCGGACCATCTCTATGATAACGCTCGATTCGAGACGTCTGGAGTGGGAAGGTACAGCTCGTTCACGTCGAAGGGGGCCGCGGCAGTGGCAGTGGCAATGGGGAGGGCGGCGGCGGCGGCGGTGGTGGCGGTGGGGGTGCGATGGTGCTGGAGGCGGCGGCAATGGGTGGCGGTGACGGTTGCAGTGGGGGCGATGGCAGTGGAGGCGGCGGCGGCGGTGGCGGTGGCAGTGACGGTGGCAATGGGGGTGGCGGTAGCAGTGGGAGCGGCGAGGGCGGTGGCAATGGGGAGGGCGGCAGCGGTGGCGGTGGAAACAATGGGGCCAAGGGTGGCGGTAGTGGTGGGGGCGGCGGCAATGGGGCTGGGGGCGGCGGTTGCAGTGGAGGCGGCGGCGGCGACGGTTGCAGGGGGGCGGCAGTGGCGGTGACGGTGGAAGTGGGGGCGGCGGCGGAGGCGGTGGCAGTGGGGGCGGCAGGCGGTGGTGACGGTGGCTGGGCCGGCGGCGGTTCGCAAGGCGCTCACGCTAATGGCTTCATTAAACGCTTGGGGCCGTCGGGAGAATTGATACGCGTGCCAGTCTTCATTATTCACGGTGAAAGTCGCAGCATGACTTGAGAATCATCTCCTCGGCATTCAAGTCCAGCCACAGCCGTTTACCTCCCCTTTTCCTCCAGCGTTTCTACGAAAGGCGCATCGCCCAGCGAGCAGCCAGCGACTAGCATTCCATAATCAATACTTTATCGTCGAGCATTGTTCTTACTTGATTGTTCGAATAAAAATTAAGCGCTCAATCAGGAGGCCTGATGTGTAGCGGTGTCCGTCCCTGTCCATCAGCGGACAACACTAGCGCTCAAACCGTCTATAGGCTATTCTCCGAAGTTAATATTTCCCGTTCGATGAAAGCCCTACGAATTTGGTACCAATCGTTTAATTTTTTTTGGAGTACCTTTCGTGATGCCCCAAATAATTGATTAATATTTTAAGAACAATAAACTAATTAATAACTTCAATATGTTCCTTTCTGGTAGTTTTTCCTGGAATGAAGCAAATTAGGTTTAATTAAATAACGCAGGTACAATGTTGAGAACCTTTAAATTTAGAACTTTTGAGATTTCGAGAACTGCAAAAGTTAAATATTTGTTCTTGCTCATATACTTTGTATGGTTTACAGAAAATTTATCTAATTTTGCAGGGAACAGTGTTGATTATTTACAGATAAACACGCCTTACAGATCTCCCGTGACCAAAAAGTGGGCTTTTCCTCCTAAACGTAGTATATTACTTTCTCGTACATCCTCGTGTCTGTAGTAAAAATCTTCGTAAGAATGTCATTTAATGCGATAAAAAAATTTTTTTCCTCAAAACGTCTGCGTGTCTGCCTGTGAACAACAATAACGCCTAAATCACAGGAATGTCTCCGAAGTAGATCATTTTGATGACATAAAACATCGCCAAAAATGATCATTTAAATGCTTTTAAAATATTTTTAAAATGCCCTATAAGCAAAGAAAAATGACAAAAATGTTTTCAAAACCCGTTCGAATGAACAACTCAAAATGGATACGTTACTAATGTCATCGTGGCTTCTTATATTCATTCAAGTCCACTCAGCTGACAGCTAGTTTGGATTGGTCTGTTTCATGAAATCTCTGTCTGTTATCCCGATATCGGTTGAACTAACGATGGCGCTGAGAGGCGCCATGGGAACTTTTACATAATACAAAGGCTGACATTACTACTCAGGAATTCTGTGGAGAACATTTGTTTCGTCTCGTAAATATTATTTGAAGCAAGAATCTGTAAAATAATTAAAACCGATGAAATCAGAAAACAAAGGTATTAAAAATGAAGAAAAAAGATTAAAAATTACTTATTAATCGAAATCGACGAAAAATACCAAAAAATTACGTTATTTCCTTTTGTCATGACATCAATTTAATTACCCTACGTTTAGGATGCCAATGCTGTTTAGGTATTGTTCTAAAATGAAAAGAAATAAATGACATTTCATTAAAATCCGCCCATTAATAATCAGCGTGCAATCCTGCGGAAATGCAGGATCTACGAATCGCAAACGGATTTGCAGAGTGGCAGAAGCAACTCTCATCTGGGGAAGCGATTGCGGCCCGCCGCCGTCGGCGCTCTCCACTTCTTTCACTTTTCCGCCAGGGGAAGGCGCGAGTGATAAATCGACTTCTCCTTAGTCCGTTTGCGCCGAACCCGTTCGGTTACATAAATAATGATCCCGCGAAATGCAAGATGCCCTCGTGGCGATCAGCGGCAAAGCGAGGCGCCTCGCGGCACGAGCTCCGTGAGGCGCTATTTCTCTTTCTTGTAGACAAGTGTATACGCAATGGGATGCAGAATGTCTTAGAATAAATGTGACAATCTTCTCGGGCATGAATAAGAGTCCATAATTATACTTTTTTTGCCTATGAACATAGAGTGGGAAATTTCACTTAACAGAATTCCACATACGATTTCCCCAGATATACAAGTGTTCGGCAGGTCACGTAACGCCACAGCAAAACTGACTTCATTTTCCTGCCACATATATCGCACACTCGCTACAAAAATGACACAACTCAAAATGTCAGATTTTCCATAAATCACGAAAAACGTTTGTGGTAATAATGAAACTTTATTAAGACAAATTTATAAGTTTGAGAGAAATAGAGAAAATTTAAAAAATTATGTAAACAAAGAAATTTCTCAAATTCCACCTTTTCATTTATTTTTTCCGCCTTTTTAATTCGCTGTATCAACTGATATCACTGCAGTCCCTCTGATCGGGAGGTCTTAATTTCGAATCCCGACAGTAGCGCGATTTTCGGCACTAGCTTGTCAGCTAGGTCGAATTCAGTCGCTGTCCCGAGGAGAATTCTAGAGGCGGGCTGCTCTGATCAGTAGTTTTCCATAGTTTCTCCGATTAACACCAGGCGAAAGCCGGAGCAATACCCTACCAAACGGGCCACGGACCGCGCGCAATCTTTCCTTCCTCTTCCTTGTCCTATCCTCACACCTTACATACACACACTAACATGTATTACCACACATGTCGGGAGTTCAGAGCTTGTTCTTGCTGGGGGAGGTGCCCCGCTGGTGGGAGATACATGGTTGAGGGAAACCTCGCGTCAGCCTAGTCGACGGTAGGTCGGCGTCAGATCTCGTCATTAGCGGGAGAACATCCGCGCCACCTCCCGATGAAACAAACGTGCACTACACTCACGGGACTAGTGACCGTTAGTTGACGTATCCGGAATTACTAAACAACCTACCAAACTTTAACCGCGCTCAGAAGGATTCAGTCCGGACAGAAAGATTGAGGAGCAGAAGCGATTCCCCCTGAGGCGCGGTTCCCTGAATCCCCGGCATTCATCATAAATGTGAGAAAAACTGAAGAGACTACTCATCAATCTCCAAACCCGTACTGTGACAGGAATTCGCGGTACTGGAGGGACGTCGTTTTCCGAGATGTTGTATTTACTATGTCCACTACAACCGAATCTTTTAGAGCTTATTTGTTATTTACATGTGTCGAGATCAGTGAATTGTATTCACTGTTAGCAAAAGTTCACTATATTCGACTTCATTGTATTATACAGAGTGGACTGTATTACGTAACCGTTTCGGATAATAAAGGTTTTCCTAAGAACCCAGGTTAGTAGCTGACTTTTCCTTTTTGGTGTTGGTCAGAAGGAAGGTTATGTAGACTATGGTCAGGTGCTGACTATGCAGAATGAGTACTGTTATCATTCACTGAGATATCTCATTAATCAACGTCTAAGAGCGATTCGAAAAAATTGTCTCCTGCCAATTTTTATGATATAAACATACTAATGAATATTAAAACGTGGTCCAAATACTTGTTAAATGCAAAATAGTGTTTATTTCTTAAATAAAAGTTTTAGGTATACCTTACATATGGGTCATTCCATGCCAAATCGCACAAACTGAAGGAAACTTTGACCTTGATGTCCCAAACTTTTTAACTCTTTTTCCTGTGAAGAGTATGAACAAAAATAAGAAACATGTGTTTTTCATTTTTTTTCCAAATATTATTTTTTGAAAAGATATTGTTTACAGAATTTTCGAAAAATGCTCACATCGCTTAAGTTAATCATTTTTAACTCGTGTTGTAATTGTGACAGAAATTTAGTATTTTACTTCATTAAAGAACAAAGATGCTTTTTCATTTGATGTACATTTTTATTTCATTATTTTTTAAATGCGTTTTTTACATATTTTATTTTTATTTTTTTAATTTTTCCCAAAACTCGACATTTTAAAAATTCGGAAAAAAATATCATTGTAATCTTAAAAAAGTACTATATATAGTAATCGAGTCCTCTGTGTCCGCGTGTCCATCCGTCACTCCACCTTTATCTACCAATTGAGACAAATGAGGGGTTGTTCGACGTGCCTGGATCTCCTGGTGGGTAACCGTCTTTTATGAACTCGCCAAGCACAAATAAAAAATTTTAATACAAAAATATACATCGGAGTCTTCACGCTGAGGTAGATAACATCGATGATAATGTTGCCTCCTATAATAATAACCTCCTTTGCGAAAAAAACAACATTTTACAGGAGGAAGGGAAAACAGTTTTTCGTGTTCATAATGTACACTTGGCTAAAGATAGGCATTCCACATTTTCCATATAACAGTTTTAAATATTTATTTATTGTAATATTTTTCGAAATGCACTCTACGAAAACCTCCCATGTGGCTCATATCACATATGAAATATTCTATGATCAATAAATTGTAAAGGCTATGTAGGTTTTTTTTATTTTTTATTTTAAAATATGTTTAATGTTATAGTAAAAACAGATACTTCCTTTGACAATCGGAGAAGAGTTGGACCTCTCTACGTCTATAACAAACTTGAAAGGGGCAATGAACAACCGTAAGTTATTGAATTCTCCGACTCCAAGAAGTTCAATTGAATGTTCAAGGTATGTATAAGGACAAAGAACGGGAATAACTTAATGCTTATTGCATTAAATAATAATAATAATAATAATAATAATAATAATAATAATTTATTTCAATTAAAGGGATTCGGTTTATTGATGTTACAATTATCGAATTTTCTCTACATCTTCTTTTAAATGCTATGACCTGTATTTGAAAAGATGAAATGCGAGTTGGTGTTGAAATATGGTAACGTAAAAATAATTTGGAAAGTACTCTGTTGTAACTTAAAATCTGTGTGCTATTGGAAAATATATTTATTATTATAATTTATTTTCAACGTCAGTGAATAAAACAATTTTTTGTTTCAGGTGAGCGCAGTATTAGAATCCTCCCAGCCGGTGAGTCTGATGTAAGTATTCATCTTGACCGACTGATTTTTTTCCTTAATATTATTTTAAATTTTATTCACTCTTAACAGTTGCTATTCATGTGATAATGTTGAATTTCCGTTGTATTTATTTATTTAAAAACTACGCAATTACATTATCACTGTAAGGAACAAATTGATTTTCCCTTTCCTGAGCGGAGGTTCTTGTCCACTTAGTGGTTGATATCAAACATCGCATTAGAATCATATCACGTCCTCTGTTGTACTGGTTTCAAAATCTCACATCGATTCGAAGATAGCAGAACTGTTAGGACGAATTCTATGTAGATTCTTACTATCTTAAACGGACGACATGCATATTGATATTCACATATCTACTTCCCCAAACGAGCTGTCAACTATTTATGTAACCATTATTGCTTACGACTTTGATGGGCGGTGCCCGTAGCACCAATCGATTTTGATTACATGTAGTTGTGTAAGATGTTATGATACTACGTTATCTGGGATCGGACGTGGTAAGTCCCTAATATTCAATGCAGAACCAAAATCGATTCCACGTAAAACATGTATCTCAGGCTGATGGCCCCTAAGACGTAGACACTTGTTGGTTCCTGACACTGCAATTTCTACAGAAAAAATACATTTCTAGTGAAGATGTTTTGTGATACGCGCTGCATTACAAAAATAGTGAACATTTTCACATATTAAACAACCTAAAATTAAATAATCTGTTGTGTTCACAGTTTAGCTCTAAGTTTAGTTCAAAGTACAAAATTACCTATTACTAAGTTTTAAATTTCATTCAAAGTTTCAGTGACAGCTATATTACAGAAGTGTTCCACTATTGAAGAAGCCTCAATACCAACATGGTCTCTTTCTCATATTTTATTGGAAAATCGTGGAATAATCTACGAACGTGCGCGGTTGTGAATGCCTGTTTAGATATTTGAATTGTATGATTGGCCAGAAATTAAACATTTCAATAAGCGCATTAGTGGCGAATCCAATATTGTGTTATAGTTTTAACGTCGGTTTCTAAATTCACTGCTACAGAACTCCGAAACCCATTGAGTTGGGGATCGGAAATCGCAAAAAATCGTTAATAAATTTTAACTGTATGTAATGTATAAGTTTATATAACATGAATGAATATTCAATGGTGTTTATATATATACACACACAGAGAGACCAGAGAGAGAGAGAGAGGGGGGGTGCGTCACGTAACTTTAGCACCTCGTGTAATTTTTGTACGGTTAAAGTTATTCCAATGCAGTTTTCACTAAAGTGCATCATGGAATGGGGCTAATTGTTGTATATATTCGTTTCGATTTTATCACTTGTATTTTAAGAGATATTGAGGTAACTTTGTTTTTGCAAATGAACTATACATAGTTTCAGTCTATCATGCCGAGCGTAAAATGAAAGACGAATCCAATGATATACACATTGCCATTTGTTAGATAACCAATTTTTTAGTAATTTTTATTTTTTAGCGACTCGTGTTTAAGGTTTATTTTAAATGTAAGAGTCCATTAACCAAGACTGCGCAGAGCTCTTCCTGCTACCACGTGCTTGGGGCGTTACAATATCCGTCAAACACGAACCAAAAAAAATTGAAATTACTCAAGAAAATGCTTATCTAACCAATGGCAATATGTATATCATTGGATTCGTCTTTTTACGCTGGCTATGCTACACCAAAAAAATATGTATAGTTCCATTTGAAAAAAATAAAGTTACCTCAATATCTCGAAAAAAGCAAATGATACATTCGAAACGAATGCACATTGATTATCCCATTCCCTCATGCACCTTCTTGAGAACTGCATTGCAATAACTTCAATCGTTTAAAAATAACAGAATGTGCTAAAGTTACCTGAATCACCCTTTCATATATATATGTTCTTGAACATTACAGCAAGTTACGTGAAATCGTTAGAACGTGTCATTGATAAAAGTTTTTCGGAGATAGTTCGCTCTGTTGAACCGTGCAGCAAGCACATCGCCGTGGTGTTGTATTCGATTACAAGTTGCGTGGAACAACGAGACTGTATGTGTGTATTCTCGGCGCCACATTGCACCAGGGAATAGAAGGGCTTTGAGGGGCCGGAGAAGATCCGGGTATGGATATAGGCGGCGCTCCCGCTCCCTGGGGACGGCAGGGACGCGGCGCGGCGCGCGGCGGGGCGGGGTGGAGCGGGGCGGGGTGGCGGAAGGGGCGGCCTGAGATTGGAGACTTGCAGAGAGCGCGCTCTGTGGGCTGTGGCGAGGGCGAAGGCGGCGGCGACGGCGTCGGACATTTGGGAACTTTTTCAGACAAGCCCATGCTCAGCCATTACGATTCCGATTAAAAACAGGAGTATCGGAGAAAGCGGATTGTTACTGATGGATCTGTTGATTAGTGATTCGTGGCTCGTTAATTGCTAAGGTCATTAGTTCTGTAAGTGATGTGCACGTTTTATCGTTCTTCTTTCCGCTGAATGCTGAGATCCGACGCCGACCTACACATTGGCTCGCGGGGCTTTCCTCAACTATCCTCCACTAGCCGGCTCCAGCCCGGACCAGCTCTAAACTTCGGACTGGTCTCCCGGCATGTGTGCTAGTGTTGTGAATCTTAATGTAAGTATGTGTAAGTAAAGGTTGAGGATACAAGAGGAAGGAAAGATAGCGCTCGGTCTGTGGCCCGTTTGTTAGGGTACTGCTCAGGCATTCGCCAGGTGTGGACTGGATAATCCTCGGAAAACTATCGATCAGAGCAGCCGGCCGCTAGAAGTCTCCTCCAGACATTGGCTGAATGCGACCTAGCTATGTAACTAGTGTCGTAAATCCTGGCACCGTCGGGACTCGAACCCTAAGATCTGCCAGTCAGAGAATATGCATTGACATCAGTTGATGCTCTTACCCACGTAAGCCGTTGCGGATTTTGTTGATTGATGAAGGATGTTGTATAGATATTTATTTTGCAGGTATTGTTTTAGTTATATTTAGTGATTCAAATTGGGCGCGCTTGCAGCCGGGCTATGCGCGCTACATAGGCATTAGTGGCGGCAAAAGCAGCCACCGTAACCAGAGGCAGGAGCGAGTTCCTGGTGGTGACGTCACGTAGCGTGTGTTAGGGGCAACAGTACTCTATTGAGATTGACCTCCGTGTTATTAGGTCTATTATTGTGAGTTCGCCGACGCTGACCGTGCCTCGTTGTATTGTTGGTTCTCATTGGTCATTGGCTACTTTGGATTGTACTGGTAAATATCGTGGCAACGACTACCGTGCTTGATTCGATTTGATTTGATTTATTTGGTCAAAAAACTGTATATAACGTATGGGGTAGAAGATTATCTGTGCACGTTTTCTTGAGTACCAGAATCCCATCCCAACATTTTAACTTTAAATAATTGAAAGGTGAATGAAAGTTAAAATAAGAAGAAGAAGAAATTTAAAAAGGGAGCGATTAGAACACTAGAACCATTTTTGTTCCCGAGTTATGGAAAAACTATTTACAACGATAAACTAACTACAGAAGTGATTTTTCTGCATTGCTAACAATATAGTAACTCACCCTCAGCTCCACTGTTACCACTACAAATAAAAGGAGAGCTCAACAAAACAGTGAAGCTACATTTATGTCCACAAGCAAAACAAAGGGCCATCTCAGCATTTGCTCAATGGATCAGAGAAACTGAACAAAAACCTGAATCTTAAAAACCTTATCTGCAATACACAGTTGTCAGCATTGTATTGGTACGATTTGGAATTTGGCTCGTAAGAAGCGAATAATAAACTTTCGTTGTTGATTTACTTATTGCTGTATTTTTCTGGACATCGCGAGGAGTTCTTGGTAGTGCAGACTGAGGCGCTCACCTGAACATGACGCAAGGCGAGCATTCCCAACGGCCGCCCCTCCTCCGCTCCCCGCCCCCGCCCCCGCCGCCGCCGCGTGCCGAGCGTCCCTCGTCCGCGGCCCGCGTCCCCTGGGGGCACTCCGCCTCCGTCTCGCCCCCTCCCCCCGCCTTGTTTCTTGCGCCCCTGCCGCCCACGCGCCGGCCTCCCTTATTTATTCCTCCCCGGTCGCCGGCCCGCCCCGCCCCGCCCCGCCCCGCCGTGCGGCTGGCAGGATCGTAGCGCGCCCACAACTCTCCCGAGTCCGCTCCGCTCCACCGCTCCCAGGCCGCGCTGCGGGCGCGCTGGCAGGCCCAGGCCCAGGCCCAGACCCCGCACCCGCGCGTGCGAGGCGTCGGCAGCGCTGCCGCCGCCGCCGCGGCCTCACGGGTTCATTAACCGTCGTATGTCGATGGACCCAAGCGCACTTTTTACTTTCTCGCACACTACGTAGTAGTAAAGCGAAAGCTATGTAATTCTGCAGGGAAATATGGCGAGTTTTCGACAGAAAAATTCGCGTTGTGGATCCCTGATCCCGAAAAGAGGATAATCCTTGTTACTATACGTAATATATCCTCTAACACGTTGAATACACGTTTTGTGGGTGCTTGATAACTTGAAATGGGTTTTCGGCAAAACGTCTGTCTGCCGCTGTCTGCCCCTCTGTCTGTCTGTCTCTGTCTGCGTGTCTGTGACCAACTCTAGCGCCAGCGGGAGTTTTGCCAAAATTGATATTTCGCAGTCGGCCTGACTGACGGCGCGGCCCCATAAGTTTGAAAGCGATGTTTTAATTTTCGGGGGAACTTTACATGAAACAATTTTACCGTAACATAATTAACGTGAATTTTGGAAGAAAATGTGATAAATAACTACGTATCTGTTTTTTAAAATAATAGTTTTGTCTGTATGTGTATGTTCTGTTTTGTAAATGAATTTATTAGGCGTGGCGAGAGAGGAAATTTTTATGGTTGTGCTGGATAAATTGAAGATTTTTTGTCCTCATACGGCAGAGTAAATAAAATTGATTAGGAGGTTAAGAAATGAAAAGATGGTGCAAGTGAACATTATGAAATGCTGTTCGGACCCTACAATAGGGAGCTAAAAAAGTTGACTTGATGCTTTTCAGAATTTCTGTTTTATAAATATCCTAGAATATGTGCCCACTTCTGTGTATGGTACTGATAAAAACCACTGACATTTTAACACAGTAGCTCGTAACTTAGTATAAAGATGGCTGCCTTCCCTAAGTGATGTAATTCGCAAACTGATCTACGAAAATCTGTGTATTATTGAATATCCAAATGTGAACATTTATGAAATTATGCAGAGAATTTTAAACGCAAAGAATTTTAAACTCCTTCTTAAATCTCCAGATCGAATACAGCTTAAACGAAATATTCATTCAAATGGGAAATACATGCAACACTATTCTTTCAATCAAGAAAATGCTGTTTCATTTTATCCCCATATTATGCGCCACTTCTTACATATGATGTTACATTTCATTTGTGAAATGGCCAATAGTCGTTTCGTCCTCCAATATATCATTTCGTGAATTAGTTAAAAAGTTCTTCATAAAACAATTCAAAGGTAGAATTTGTATTTCCCATCTTCCAAAACTGGGCATCGAGTTTACAAAATTCATTAGAAACACACGTAATGTGTAATACAAAATTTTCACTTTGTTACCGTCTTCTGGAAAACAAATTACTTTACGTTTCCTTATCGCATATTATATTGGAGTTGACCGATTAATATTTATCTTGGACAGAATTATAATTGGCTAGTACCCTGACTTACATAAAATGATCGATAGTTCCCGACAGAAGAAGCTTAGAAAGCACGCTCAGCCGACCTACGCAGACATATGAAAGTCCCAACGAAATCTGACAGCCAATTTTCTTCCCCAGCTCCATTGCTTCGAGGCACGAACAACATTCGTCGCTCACCGTATTTCGCGAGCAAATATTCTTATTTCAACTTCATCTCCCAAATTACCCTCCCGGTAAATACATTTTTGTAAGCGCCGTGCTCATGCATTCCCAATGAACGGTGTGCTACACTCGCACCCTCTTCAACGAATCGCGCGGCAAAGCAGCCTGCAAGCCGCCTGTGGGACTCGCTAATTAAATTGGTATTGCGAACAAGGAACTGTAAATGTCATTACGTCGGAACAAGGGCGAATGAATGGAGTTTAACCTTTTGTTTTAATCTCCGACAAATTTGGAGCCTCAGACGCGAAGAAGCCTCAGTCCCGAGGTGCTTCTAAAAGAATTTCTGTTGAGCCAATGGACAAGGGCACTCTGGCGAAGAGAGCGAATCAAGTTCAAGAGGGGCTATGAAGCGCCGTCGTTAATCCAATCAGTGACTTTAGAGGAATGGGGGTCGCTTTGCGAATGGAAGAAGAATTATGCAAATAAATAATTAGATTTCGCGCTACGGTGAATGAGGGAGAACACTCGGCGGAGTGATATGCGCGTGTGGGTTTGAGGGGAGTTTCCCTTTGCTTTGCACCTTTATGAGTTGTTCTTTACGACGGACTGGAGGTTATTATACATTATCTTCTTCGCCCTGTCTTTTATCTCTCCCAGTAAGAACCTAATTAAGCAGAGTAATAGTTGTAATGGTTAAGGGACGTATTTTGTCTTCAAAAATGACGCGCGCTCGAGGTTCATTTTGCAAGCATTAAACAAGACTTTTTTTGTAGTTATCATGAAGTTTGTTTTTCTTCTCAGAAATTTTTTTAAATAATCATCCAGTACTTTAACTTATGTAACCGTTCATGATGCACAAAGTCATTTTATTATAAATTGTTTTCGCATTTTGATGTAGACGGGGAGAAAATATTTAATGTTACAAGAAGTCGAAGAAATTTGGACGGAAATGCGCATTTTCGATTGCCTTTCTATTATCGTCCGTTTGCAGACATTACCACACAGTCCCTTTATTTATTTATTTATTTATTTATTTATTTATTTAACGTCCAAAAAAACCGTTAAAACTGTGTACAACGTGCTACGAGGAGAAGTGAGTTCTGTGCACGTTTTCAAAATTCTGTGATACCTACACTAAGTCCTATACTACTTGAATTTTGAGTTAATTAAAAATACGCTCCCATGTAATAAATGTATTTTCAAGAATAAATCAGCAATAAATTTTGTGCTCTTATCCATTTTGTCCTTCGTCAAGGAATAATACTTCCTGCCGCAACAACATGGAAACGATAATTTGAATAACTATATTTCCCACTGAATTCTAGAGAACGTGCACAGATAATAAAGTTACATTATCTTCCCCTTGTGTCACAGCCCCCGTCACGCATTCAAAGGTTTGGAGGAGTTCAATGTATCTACATTTATGTTAAAGAAGCTCCCAATATTTTTGTAAATTATGCCTCTGTTGTGGGAACTTCACACAACAGTTCCATTTTTACGTACCGTAAATTCACTCTCAGGAAACTTGTAACAAAACCCATGTGGTTTTTTAACAGGAAATCAGTCAAACATTGTGCAGGATCTCATTTATGTCCTGAGTTGTGTATATATATATATATATATATATATATATATATATATATATATATTTACACAAAAACATTATAAAAATGCATACCCGAAAGAACACTACCTACATATAACAAATCCAATCGTTTAATGGATTTAATTTAGCACCGCGAATGGCTGTCGTATGCCAATTAGGCAACCCGCTTGACAGTTGAGTTGCTTTAATGTTCAAATGCCCGGGCGCGCCTCCTGGAAATGTCAGGCTACATTAAAATCGGCTGAGATACAGATAAAGGGAACGAGGAAAAGAAGGAGAAAAGAGTTGAAAATGAAAAGTGATAACAAGGAGTTAAAAAAGAAATGTTGAAGATGAGAGGAGAGAAGAAAGGGAAAAGGACAAAAGAAGAAAATAGAAAAAAAATGAAAAAACATTAAATGATAAAAAATAGGAAGGGATTAAAAGAAATGTAAATACGATAAAATAAGAAATAAATAGAAAAAATGGATATCAAGAAAACGAAGAAGACAGAGGAGGAAAGAGGAGTGGAAGAAGGGAAACTAGAATGAGAAGGAAGAGAAGGATAACGACGAGAACGATAATGCAAAGGATGCGAGGAGGAAAGAAGGAAAATAAGAAGAGGAATGGGAGAGAAGGAAAAAGAGGAGAAAAGGGAATAAAAGAGAAAAAGAAGAGAGGAGATGTGATATTTCCTCCAGCTCTTGATAAGTCAGATTCAGGGCTTGATTACGTTGACATATTGTGCAGACGACAGATATACAGAAACCACGAATTAAGTAATGGATCAATCGTTTTAGAATAGTCGACTCGTATGACGCAATTACTTTTATTGGCTTGATTGCCTACAACGCTGCCCCTTAGCAATATTATTTACAACCTCTTAGCACCTTACCTGCAACCATTTTGCTCTGACAGGTACTTAGCACTCTTACTAACTCGGACGTAAAAATATTAAATACTGTATGAGGACATGTGGTAGGCCGATAGTTTTTATGATTCTTTTAGATCACTAAACTTCAGTATTTTAAAAGTAAAACTATAAAAGACGCCGAAGAACTCAGTAAAAGGCGCCAGGATAATAGTTGAGTTAGTGCCAGAAATATAACTAGTCGCTGAGTAAAATAGTTTACAGAAGCTCATGAGGACAGGAGAAATACTTCACCATAAGTTTTCAATCCCGTCAATCTTTGTTGCTTTCCAATTCTGCGTCATTTCAATTGCTTTGAGGGGGATATTTCTCCGCACAATCGCCGCGGAACACTTTTGAAAGCTGTCATAGCCGTTCTCTTCCTCTTTTGCAATGCAGTAAACTCCATCATTAAGAGCGCCGTGAATGCTCCGTATATTATCCCAGTACTTTTCCATCTATACTCCTACGATCCAATCGAATTCAATTTTGCGGAGAGCTCTTGTAGCCGAGTGCTCAGTCTTCGACGCAGCAGACTCCCAGCCCCGCCCACCGCCCCCCCCCCACGCCCCCCCCCCCCCCGCCGGCGCGCAGGAGGCCTTTTATTGCTGCCGTGAAGCCCCACGCTGCGGGAATTATGGAAATTAGTTTGTGAAGGAGGCGGAGGAAGGGGCTTATTCATGCAGTCTTCATATAACTACAACGCCCGTTATTGCCGTAGTTTTTAGAATCCCCTACTCAGGACGCACGAGGAGTCGGAGCGGCTGCACCTTCGGACCCCCCGGACGGGGGTCAAACGCCTCCCACATGACTCAGGGACACTTTACCGCGGGGCCGCGTCGCACTTGTTACCCGCGACGCGGGAACGGTCGTTCCCAGCGCCTGCGTCCGCGGGAGTGTTCGTTTCCTTCGCCCCTCGTGCGTTAATTACACCGCGTGCGCGCGCGCGCGGCGGGGCCGGGCCGCGGGACAAATTAAACGAAGGAGAGCTGATTATGGTTTTCTTGTGATGTTCATAAAGAAGCGTAGGCGGGTGCTTCGCCGGACCGTGGCTGATGCGGCGAGGGCGCGTCCCCGGGGCTGTACTTCATAATGGCTCGTTAAAAGAGAAGTTAATAAAGGAGTTGAGGCGAGGTTCATCTTACGTATTACCGTCCTCACGGGCTGTAACTCTCAGGAGGTCAGGGATGACTTTGGAAGGGGGCGTTATCGTGGTTGGTAACGGTCCTGCGCGACGCAGAAAAAGGCTACCGATGCTCCAGCTGGAACGTCAATGAGACTTTTTCGTTGTGTGTACACGGTATTCGTACGAAACTATTTCTTTTCGTGATTTCAAAGCCGGACACATCATTCATATTATGATGATAAATGGCAGAAACAGAAATTTAAGTTAGAGCGTAGGCTTTCGCGGCCGGAGCCAGTCATAGACACAGATGGTATCGTTTCTGGCGCCATTCTGCAACCTTCCGCGTTTTGCCCTGAGGAAAGTCGCAAAATGGCGGCCGAAACGTTGGCATCTGTGCCTAAGACACGGTCTTAAGGACAGAAGTCCAAATAATCTGATTTGTTTATTGAATGGTACACAGTTTATTTATATTTCAATTATTTTATTGAAGCTTCTGGAATGGCTGATGGGCAGCGTACCAGCTTCCCGTGCTGTGGTCCCGGGTTCGATTCCTGGTCGAGGCAAAAAGGCAGAGTTGTAGCTTCCCTTTAAAATCGTCCCAGTGTCTGTAGCGTGTGACGAAGAAAAGCTCAAGCAGGTGGATCTTGCTAGTTACGGTGAACAGAATACGTCATGTTCGCCTCTTCTCGCTCTTACCCCCAAGCATGGGAATTTAACTAGGCCCAGGGAAGGGGGACACCGGTATCTAGCCGGCGAAGTCGGACTACCGACCCAATAACGTCAAATACATACAAACATTATTTAATTCCAATTCTTCGGAGAAAATAAACTCTAGAAGAAATGTACGACTTTTCACATAAATCAGAATGTTAGGTTATTATTTTCATTACATTACGTAATTTTCCAGCTACGCCTCCATCCAATCGTCAGTGAAGAGCGAGCTACACCTTTGATTTGAATGGGAGCCCAAGGCTCCCAGCGAGTGTGCGATTTCCAGCGCAGAGCAGATGGGGGAGAATCACCTACGCTCACCCCCACCCTCTTCCTCCTCGCCCTCACCCTCGCCCGCGCCCTCGCCCTCGCCCTCGCCCTCGCCCTCGCCCTCGCCCTCGCCCTCGCCCTCGCCCTCGCCCTCGCCCTCGCCCTCGCCCTCGCCCACGCCCTCGCCTTCGCCCTCGCCCTCGCCCTCGCCCTCGCCCTCGCCCTCGCCCTCGCCCTCGCCCTCGCCCTCGCCCTCGCCCTCGCCCTCGCCCACGCCCTCGCCCTCGCCCTCGCCCTCGCCCTCGCCCTCGCCCTCGCCCTCGCCCTCGCCCTCGCCCTCGCCCTCGCCCTCGCCCTCGCCCTCGCCCTCGCCCTCGCCCTCGCCCGCGCCCTCGCCCTCGCCCTCGCCCTCGCCCTCGCCCTCGCCCTCGCCCGCGCCCTCGCCCTCGCCCTCACCCTCGCTCCTGCCCTCGCTCTCGTTCGATTCCGACCGCCCAAACCACTGGCGGCGGGGGCGGCGGGCAGGGTGGCAGGGGGCGGCGGTCCCAGCCAAAGCAGATGCGGCAAATTCTCTTTCTATCAATCGTAATGGAACGGGCCGCTCTATTCAGGTGCACAATCACTTTTGTTGGGCGAGTGATCGTTGGGGCGGTCCGGATTCAATCTCTTCTTTCTCTGCACGTCGCGTGAAATGTACTAATGACCCGGGATGCCATTATGCTGATCCGGAGTTCAATCAGTGCTCGCAAAGAGACATTAATTAAGAAGGATGGTTCAAATGTTTGTTTAAGCAATAATGAAACAATAAAAACGCTTGCATTTGTTGTTACATGGTAAATTCGATCAGTATTGTGTAAGTATAAGAATGAAAGTATTACGAAACTCATTGTTTACCTTTCAGGTGGTGTCATTTTCATTTTACTAATTTGGAATTTTCATTGTTTGGATTTTCCGAATTAAAACGTGGTAATTATAAAATCTGAAACGTTTCATTATTTATTTCGTTTCATTGGATATGGACGACTTCCGAGATCTGTATGACTTGCAGCCTACGTTTTAGTTTATTTTGTGAGCTTATGTATCTTTAAGGAATTGTCTTGATGAAGTGAAAGTGCTATAATAATTATTTCCATCAATAGAAAATCATAGAAAAAGTTGTCAAAACTCTAGAAAATATTTTACTTTCCTACTTGTATTTATTAATATACTCGTACAAATATCTTGCAGCTGATGAATTCAAGATAATTTGAAAGGAGGAAGAAAGGTTCCGCTTTAAGTGCAAGGATTCAGGTTGTGCTGCTTCATTCTTAACGGGTCGTTTAAGGAAGATTTGATATTTACTCCCCGCGAGTGGGTGGACTCTTTGGAAATACTCGGAGCCGCGCGCCTCCTACCCCTTCCTTCTCCCCCCCCCTCTCTCTCTCACACACACACACACACGTGGTAGCGTGAGTGCGTTTACCGCTCCTGGGCCGCGCCGGGAGCAATGTATGGCGCTTAACAATACCCGCCCCCCTTGGCCGGGCGCCAACATATGTCCGGCTGATAGGGCTGCATTACTCTCGGAGATTCGGGCGCCCCTCGCGGAGTCCCAGAACTCCCCCTCCCCTCCCCTCCCCTCCCCTCCCCCCACCACCCACTCCGTGGCTTCCGCCGCCGCGAGCGACCGATGGCCGAAAAGAATTCGGAATGTACGCGCACTGCGAATCGCAGCGTGGAAAACACGTGTTTCGAAGAAGTCCTTTGTTTATGTTCCCATTTTACTTTTTAACAACCAGAACAACCGTACTCTCTGTTTGCCCAACAAAATATGATTACTGAGTTTTGTAAGCGCTGAACTGTTTTGTTTGAGTAAATTTTCTCTGGAGAACATGATATTTAATGTTCGATAAATATATATCTTTGAGTTTGTTTATTTGTTAATATAGTAGACTGTATGAAATATTACGTCCCTCTCCTCACTGAGTAGGAAAGAATTTCGTGGAAGTTCACTTTTAATGAGCGTTGTTTGAGGAAATTTGTTATCTACAATTGACATATGAGTAGTTTTCTGGCAAAGGATTCACTTAATTGAAAAGATCACGTTTTCCACATCAAATATAAAAAAAATAGTATTTCCATCAAAATCTCGAGATCTGCATTTTTATTGTTTGCTTATCATTATCTTTCTCCAGGAATACGTAGACGAGCAATTGACCTATTGAAGTGAACATTGCTCTTTGTCGAAGTTTATAAAAATCTGTTGAATCTAATGTGTGGATACAGTGTTATACCTCTAGATGCTCACGGATGTCATGGTAGAGGCATATTCAATCAGATTGAATGAAAAGATTTACCTCTACACCTATAAGAGTGATATAACAAACTGTGAATCTCTTCTTTTTTGAGATAATAATAATAATAATAATAATAATAATAATAATAATAATAAAATAATAATAATTTATCACCTTCTTATCTTATATTGCACGGTATCACAATCATTACACGTAATTTATCGTTCTAAATTATTGTTATCATTTTCTTTTGGAAAATGAGATGCATTTGCTCATTTGCAATGCAGACATTCTGAAACTTGAAAAGTGTTGAAGGGAAGAATACACCGATGAAATATACCTGTATTTTGGAATTAGTCTGCGAGGTCCATCATCATTAACACTGTGCATTGTGAGTGAATACTATTCACCTCGAGTCCTTTTTGTATCTTGAATATAATAGGATATAAATCCATAATAATCACAGTGTCTTCTTTAAATTTAATTATATTTGTTTAAAACAATAATTCTCATTTACGAGTTGCCGTTTATATTACAATATCATAAATGTTCTAAATGACACCTTAATTATTGCTATGGCATGACGTTGAGCCTAATTTTTCCCTTATCACCTACTATCTGCCCCCCTTTATCGGAATCCCTTTTGTATATAAAAAGGGGTCGCTTCATAGGGACGGCCATCCCCGTCCAAACATGAGCTCCCGTTCAATATTAGAATGTAAATAGCCATCTGGCGAAAATTACGCACTAATCCTTGGTCGTTTGCATACCTTTACGGCGGTTAATTGCTACTAATTGCTGGCGACCGTCTACGGCCGTTCAATGAGACCTCGTGTCCAGCTCGTCACTCTCACTTCACCCCGCAGACACGCGCGGACTCGTAGCGCGAGCAGAAAACGCTCTGGAAGGACTACGACTGACATTTCGAATTAGTTCAGGTCATTGAATGAAAGTAATTCAGATGAAACCAATTAATAATGCTTATTCAACTCGTATTAACTTCTTTATTCACTATTTCTTAATGTTCTTTGCACTATTCAACCTCAATCAATTCTTCTTCGATAAAATATAATAAAGGAAAGACTCGTAGCGCAAGCAGAAAAGGCTCCGGAAGGACTACACTTCGCATCTCGAATTATTTCAGGTCATTTAATGACGTGATTTGAACCAACTGTTCGTGTGAGATAGGTTTCTAGTTTTTTTAGATGAAACCTATTCAAACCTAACCTATGAAACCTATTCAGTTTATTCAATTCGCATTAAATATTCAATTCGTATTAAATATTTCTTAATGTACCTTACACTATTTAACCTCAATTCTTCTTCGATACATTATAATGAAGGAAAGATTATTAGTTGAAAATAATTGAATATGTATGCAGTACTGTTACACAGTTGTACAGATACATGGAAAGGAAAGCTCCTTTCGCCTCCTCTCTTCATTTTTTATAATCATTTAAAAATGAAAAGAACTGAACTTCGCAAGAAGTATTAATAGTTTTAGTTACGAGATATGCTTTCTTGAGATTAAAAATATAAGATTTACGCGCGCACAATTTTGACTTAGTATTAGGGGCAATTAATTGATTTTGAATAGTATGAAGTGTACAATTATCCCTCAACCCAACCGTGTAAGGGTTCGGTTGAATGGCTGGGCACAGGATCTGAATGCGTAGCCGGATGTCGCGAGATGGCACTAGTACCTGTCTCTTGCGAGTGCGAGATACGAGAAGTTTCAGATTTCAGCCTCCCAACAAACATATTGTTACTGACGTACTTCTCTCATTAGGACTGAGGAACATTCCGTATTATGTTACCAGCCTTGGTAACTATTTATTTGAATGATTATTTAGAAGAAAAAAGACTTTTTGGTACATTTTTCTTTGAAGAATTATTTTGAAGAAAAAAGGCTTCTTAATTCCGAAACAAAAGCATTGTATTTAAAATACCGCTGTATGTTTCAACGTTACCTATAAGAAAGTTTCCAATGAGAAAATATAATTCAATTTTTCAAGGATTGTGGAATGCTCAGTAAATACCATTAATAACTATTCATTCAATATTACTTACATAAGAACATGTAAGATCCTGCAACATCTAAAAATTGAGATGTTATTTTCACTGAAAAAGGACAATGTTTTGCTTGTCTATTTAAAAGAGATTCTGGTAATGAGCTCCGTTCTCTTCCACGGAGTCTTAAATTCTCCTTGTTAGCTCGCTGCCAGAAGAACGGTTTCACCTACGGTACTAACAACTTTCCTCAATATTGCCAACAAAAGTCAAGAAAGGTTGGCGTATTTGCTTCGACTTGCTTTCCTTCACTAACTCGAGTCTTCTGTACTTAGTGCGCTTGCTGCACCCCCGATTCAAGAAATTGTGGACACACTTAAAAAGAAACTGAACGAGTTTACACAGAAATCTGCGATTTTTCAAAGCAGTCAAATACCCATTCGTTTCATATATGCTAACTCAATAATTTATCTATAGCTAACACTGAAAACACGCAGGTTATTGAAAACTAATGATGTCCCTCTGAAAGAGGAATAAAAATAACGCTATGCACATTATTTTAAATTCGACAATTATTTTACTTGCACACCTGAGTAAAAAGGCTACAAACCTCCAAAATTGCATAAATGCCGTGTTGAAATCTACCCTAATTTATGAAAATGTAATTCTTAGTTGTTTCATTGTTTTTGATCTGTTGTAATCCAAATGCTTGGGTAATGTATTCTTGTAAAAATTACTGCATCAAAGTAACAACAGCACCTACTTAAAAAATTCATAATACATTTTTTCCCAAACACGACGCTGCATAAACGTTTATAAGATAGCTAAAAGATATTTAACGTCAACAAATTGACGCAAGCCACGAATAATATTCCATGATTTGAAGCGATCATATTTGTTGATGGGCGAATTGAAGTTTCCCCTACATTTTGTCCAAGTTTCGAGCGCCAGTTGAAACATAGATGTTTTGACAGGTGATAAGGCATATGTGGCTCAGGGCATCAATTGATGTCACTGCAGTGCTTCCGAACAGGAGGTTCTAGGGTTCGAGTACCAATGGTGGCAGGGTTTTCGACACACGCTACATAGCTAGGTCGACTTCAGCCGCTGTCTGCAAGAGAATTCTTGTGGCCGGCTGCTCTGATCGGTAGCTTGTAGTTAAGTATAGTTTCGCCGATCAACACCTGGTGATTACCAGGGCAGTACCCTAACAAACGGGCCACGGACCGCGCGTGATCTTTCCTCCCTCTTCCTTGTCCTATCCTCTCCAATTAAGTAAATACACACATATACGTACCTCCCACACATGCCAGGAGATTAGTCGGGATGTTAGAGCTTGTCCCGCCTGTGGCGGTGCCCCGCTATTGGGAGATACCTTGTTGAGGAAAAACCCACAACCCGTGTACGTTCGCGCCGGATCTCACCAACCAACTGGAAGATTACCGCCACCTCCTGCAATAAAGACATGCACTATACTTACGGAACTAATGGCCTTATCAGTTCACGCGCGGGCGGAATCACTAAAATCGATAGTCATATGACTCCTGGTAAATCAGCTCAAAGTTGGCGTCGCCATCAGCGCTACTAGTGAGAGGCCCTTGCGACATCTTCCTGCTCCGTTTTGCATTTGAGCGTGTGATGCCGATTGCCTGCTGGACGCGTTGAACGATAAATGGGTGCTCTGAATATAAAATACGTCATAGGTACTGAAATCCTTACTGTGGAATATGAAGTTGTAGGTTAGATATTGGGATCATAAATTGACCGATGACCTTTATGTCCTCCCAACCTTCCAGTCATTGACTTTGCTAAGTCTGTATTTTGACTTATACAATGTGTTTTCAAATTGGCATTAAACGGGGAATTCTTTTTAACGAATCATTTTTAATTAATTGATGTACTCAATTCAAATAGAGTTAAAAATGTGTAAAGATGTAAAATGTGTAAAGAATTGCTCTATCATGTTCGTTAATCAAAATGCCCAGAATGTACCTCCGTATTTATTTCGAAAAGTTATCATTTGCCACCGACATACAGAGTCTTACTGACCTAGCCTATCGTGGTGTATGATAAACGTCCTTATCGCTAACAATAATACGGAGAGATAGCTTTTACAAGCTGCAACACAAAAAATCTTCCATGAAAACAGTAACCTCTATTTGTTTTTCAGAAGGAAGACATAGAAATTGTTAATAACTGTGCATAATGCTACTTCCATTCCAGTTATAAAGTTATCATCAAGCATTGCTTCTCCTGTTCACTCAAAAAGCAGTCATGAAAATGAAATAAAATCTATTCGTTCGTTAACCGTTGCAAATACGTTGTTTTTTTTTTCATAATTAGGCAACACAAATATCTAGTTTTTGAAATATTAATCTCTCGCTTTTTTAAATTTATTATTATTATTATTATTATTATTATTATTATTATTATTATTATTATTACTACTACTACTACTACTATTTTTTTCATCTTTCAACTATTAATAATTAAATTGTTGGGAAGGGGTTCTGAAACTCAAGAAAGCGTGCGCAGATGATTTTCTCCCTCATACGTCACATAGTTTTTGACTGTTTTTTACAAAATAAATAAATATTACGCTGTTGTGAAACCATAGATACTATTTGTGGGTATTCCGACTTCCTGTAGTGAGATCGGCAGAGAAATGGTCCAGCAGCACGAGAGTTATCAAGAAGTGGCCTTCTCCGCGGAGGCTTCTTGTGCCAGAGAGAAACCTCCTCAGGCGCGGGACCGCCCGCCGCGCGACCCCGTTGGCGGAGACTGGCGCTCGGCGCGCCTACGGCCTGCGATTGTTGGCGAAATATTTTACGGCGGCGTAGGGAGAGCGTGCACCTGCTGCCGCGCAAAGGGCATAAACCCCGCTTTCTCCCGCACGCGCCCGCGCCTGCCGGCGTTGCCTTCTCCCGCTTCCTGCCGCCGCTGCCCCGCGCCGTGCGGCCGTCCCCACGGCCGTCTCCGCGACCGTCCCCACGACCGTCTCCACGACCGTCCCTACGACCGTCTCCACGACCTTCTCCTCGACCGTCCCCTCGACCGTCTCCATGACCGTCCACGCGACCGTTACCACGGCAGTCTCCGCGACCGTCCCCACGACTGTCTCTACGACCGTCCCCACGACCGTCTCCACGACCGTCTCCACGACCGTCTCCACGACCGTCCCCACGACCGTCCCCACGACCGTCCCCACGACCGTCCCCACGACCGTCTCCGTGACCGTCCGCGCGACCGTCCCCGTGACCGTCTCCGTGACCTTCCCCACGACCGTCTCCGTGACCGTCCCCACGCACGTCCCCACGACCGTCTTCGTGACCGTCCCCACGATCGTCTCCGCGACCGTCCCCGCGACTGTCCCCGCGACCTTCCCCACGACCGTCTCCGCGACCGTTACCACGGCAGTCTCCATGACTGTCTCCTCGACCGTCCCCACAATCGTCCCCACGACCGTCTCCGTCACCGTCCCCGCGACCGTTACCACGGCCGTCTCCACGACCGTCCCCGCACCGTTAATACGACCGTCCCCACGACCTTTCCCATGTCTGTCCTCGAGACCATCCCCACGGCCGTCCCCACAACTGTCCCCGCTCCCCGCGAGCCGTAGGTATGTAACTTCGATGTCGATGTTTTCAAAACATCCATGTATTTAATATCCATTTTTTGAACCAGTTATTTGTTCACATCCATGTTTTGTTTTCGATGTTTTTTCGTGGTCGATATTTTTTAAATGGAAAAAGTCCGTCATAAAAATTTCTATAATCATATTTAGACATCAACAAGTTAAATATTATTCAGACCAAAGTGTTTAAGGGTGAAAAATAAATATAATCAAGTTTTCGTCAATGAAGAATCCTCCACAATTTTTGAATTATCGAATCAGATAATCCAGATGTGATTTTTCCATGTTGCATGGCGTGAACCGGCGTCAACCTACTGTCAGCTAGCGGGGATTTCCCTAACCAGGTATCTCCCACCAGCCTGGCACCGCCGCAGCCGGGACAAGCTCTGATCTCCCGACCGATCTCCCGGCATGTGTGATAGTGTAATACATGTTAGTGTGTGTGCAAGGGGTGAAGAGAGAACAAGAAGTGAAAAGGAAAGATCGCTCACTGTCTAAGGTATTGCTCCGGTATTCGCCTGGTGTTGATCGGAGAAACCACGGAAAACCGCCGATCAGAGCAGCCAGCCGCTAAATTCTCCTCCAGACGGGCTGAATTCCACGAACATCCTACCACCGTCGGGACTCGAGCGTAGGACCTCCCAGTCAGAGGCACTGCAGCGACATCAGTCGATGCCCTGAGCGACCTCACCCGGCCGACCTGCGAGGAGGCCGTGTGGGCGTGGCAGCGCGGCCGTCGCGTTGCCCCGCTCTCCGCACGAGCGCCGAGAAAACACTCGGCGCCGCCTTTTGTGTTATTTTTAACCTCAAAATCCTTTTCCTTATCTTTTTACTCGCGCGCGTGAGATTTATAACGGTCGGCCGCGCCGGCGGAGGCGGCGCCGCTCCGCGCCGTGGGGTGGTCCTCCGCCGCTCACTTGGCGAACGCGGCGTGAAAGCAAGCGCCCGCACCGGGAAGCCGCGCAGATACGGCACTCCTAGATTGCTTCGTTGGTTAGTGATTCCGGGCGCGTCAACAGCATAGTTCGTTAGTCCCCTAAGACGGTACGATTTCTTTGACATTTTTTGTTTTTCACATTTCCTGTTAAGTAGCATTTATAGTAATAATAATTATATAATAATAGTTTGTTGGTTTGTGATTCCAGGCGCGTAAACAGCTTAGGTCATTAGTCCTGTAAGTGAAGTGCATGTTTTTTCCTCTGGAGATGGCGGTGATCTTCCCCCGCTGGATGGCGAGATCCGGCGCCGACCTACCGTCGGCTAGTGGGGTTTCCCCCTAACCAGGACTCTCCCACCAGCGGGGCACCACCCCAGCCGGGACAAGCTCTAAGCTCTCCACCCGTCTCCCGGAATATGTGGTAGTGTAGTGTATGTTGGTGTAAATGTGTGTGTGTGGGAGAGGATAGGACAAGGAAGAGGGTAGGAAAGATCGCGCGCGGTCCGTGGCCCGTGTGGTAGGGTACTGCTCCGGGCTTTCGCCTGGTGTTGATCGGAGAAACGACGGAAAACTTCCGATCAGAACAGCCGGCCGCTAGAATTCTCCTCCAGACAGAGACTGAATTCGACCTAGCTGAAAAGCTAGCGTCAAAAATCCTGCCGCCGCACGGTGGTGCATTTTCCCGAAATCCTGGCCAAAACCTCAAAAATGAAATCGCGTTTACTGAACTTTTGCAAATACTACAACACACTGTATACTTGGGGGCATCTGTTTCTGCCCACTTCATGTCTCTGGGTCAATTCCCCTGGCACCAGTAGTCACCCGAACTTACCCTTCGCGGCGTTCGGTAGACCTGCAGTGCGAGAGTAACATAGAGAGACCGTCTTTATTTGTAAGTAGTGGCCATACAGAGTTGTGCAGAGAAAACTGGCAGTATGGATTCTCTTCCTGAAGGTTTGTAGAGTATTTTCATGTTTGTTTTATAATGCATTAATCCATAATACCGACGTGGGATGAAATATTAAAATGCATGAAATTTATACAATAATTTTAATTTCTCGAAAGTTCACGTAGGCTGAAAGTTACCAATTTCGCGGAATTCCGCGATGTTTCTAATTTCATTTACTAGCTGAATCTATCCTCTTTCGAATCCAGTTATAAAATCATGCCCCAACTTGCCCCATTAGTAAATACAAAGAATTAACTTTTCGTCGAGCACGCGTGAACGCTGAGTATTACTCGTCGAGATCCGTCCTGAGAACGGGAACTGCTTTTACAACGCTGTCTCTAGAGAAATATTTTGATTCTTTTTACTGAAATAACAAATTTACTCAATATTATAAACAAAAAAATTAATATTTTTAATTTTTGTAATAGATTATGACTATTCACTAATATTACTATTTACGTACATATTACATCTTCTGAACTGGATTACGCACATTTTATTTCATTAAAAATTGTGCATAAAGTAATATTTACATAATATGTGGCATCAAAACTCGTTCTCAGAAAGGATGTGCGCTCGATAAAAGATTAAATACGTACGTGATATCAAAGAAACTCGTCGTAACACTTTTTAAATTTTTAAAAATGAAATCAAAAATTCAATTGATCGGAAAGTAATGTTTTTTTACTTAACTCGTATGTTACATACCAACAATTGTTTCTATTACATTGTTATTGTTACAAAATTAGTATTATATTGTTTTTAATGAAATAATACTGTAACTACAGTTTCACTATGGACAATAAACGCATTCAAATGCAAATCAAATAAAAATGGGTCTGAATATAGAGCTTTCCAAACAGGATAATGTTAATAGCAAAGATAATAATTCAGCAAGACGCTTTTATGAGAAGTCATGCCTAGACTCTATTCACGAAGATATTAGACGGTATGGAGAAAGATTCTCGCGAACATGTTCAAGACTGCACCCAATCCAGGAGATGTTTAATCACCTGTTGAGATCTTCTGTTCCTTTTATTTCCAGTTTGAGGGATCTTCCCAAAAGAAAATTAAAATTCTTGAACAAATATGCTTTGTCTCATTTGCTTGAGCCCAAAATCACCGTAGGGAGAAATGTTCACTAGTGAAAAATGTGATCTTCCTTTCCGGTTCTTCGGGCACTGTATATGATTTTTTTCTTGCAGAGGGCAGGAGAGGGCATTAATACCATGCTTCTTTATGCCAAATGTTATCAATTAATATGTAAATAATCCAGACGGTTTCCTAAAGTCAATTTTGTGAATTGATAAAATTTAACCAAGTTTATATAGAAAAATGTCTATTTATATTTCACAGATTTAAGCAGTGCATTATTCTGGTATTATGTTACCAACTCCTTTACATTATAAAGATAATCCAAAATAATTTTGGTCGTCGTAGAAACCTTACTATAGCTCTCAGAGGTTTTGGCCAGGAAATCGCCAAAATGCACCACTGTGCGCCGTGGGAGTGGAACCTAAAACCTCCCGGTCGGAGCCGCTGCAGTGACCTCAGTTGATGCTCTGAGCTATCGCTCCCGGTATAGTCGTAGAAATAAGTTTAACAAACCTACCCGTGCGAGAACTCTCGCATGTTAAACGCCATCCTCTCCTTTTTGTTCATTTCCGTATTAAGCCTGTAATGTATATTTTTTCTTCAAGACACTGTTATCCTTTGTCACGTGTTCTGTATGTCCCCTTGTAATTGATAACAATGCAATACACCCTTGTCAATACAAATTATTCTTATTTGAGGTTATTAACGAGCAGAGAGGTGTAACACCCGTGTAATTCAGTTGCGTAGAATATAAAGTAATTAGTTTAATTTCACATACAGTTGCAGATTCTAAAGGCTCTGAAGAGGTGGGGTAGAATCGAGAAGCTTCGAACCAGCAAAAATGTAATGGAATGTTTTAAGATCTCATCCTGTAGAATAATGTGTGAAAAACGTTTCTTTGAGACGTCTGGCCTCAAAATTTTAGTTTTTAAGGCTGTAAAACACTTCACTTAGGTGTTATTTAACGATATCGATTTCAAAATTCCGATCAAATGTTGCGGGTTGCATTTAACATGAATATTTATATGCTTTTTTTTTTATTTTTTTTTTTATCCTTCATATTTATAAAGTCACAGTGCAATTCGTCACCTCTCCGTGAAATTCTTTTTCTTTTTAGACCTCATTTATGAAGATTGGTGGCGTGTGGTGGCAAAAGGTATGTACACTTCTGAAATAATATAGGAAGCGATGAAGTTCATTGGAGAGAGTGCACCCCAACGGGATTTTGGACGGAAAAGCAGTTTGCCATCGTCTACGCTGCTAGCGTACCAGCCAGTAAGACTCGCGTTTTACGTTTTGTCTGGAGAATGCGTTGTACCGAAAAATTCAATTGAGTTCAATTCAATTTTATTTGCTTGAAGGATTCACTTCTTTTGCCTACCAAAAACTTCCTTGTTCTGTTAGAATATTTCATACACCTACTTCATATGGCTTTAGAACAAGATTTAAAAAATATTTGTGAAATTATTCTTGCACACATCAGTTTATGCTTGTATGCTGATAAACTCTCAACAACCATTCGTGTCCATAGAAATTCGTTCTCCGACTAACTTGTCGTCCCTTTATTGTACTTCAACAGTTTAATTTACGTGGGAGGTGTATCTGTAACAAATTATGGCGTACGTTGTAAGCTTGCTCACAAGTTAAGAGAAACTGCCTCATCACCACAGGCAGATTCATTCTTTCTGAGAAAATTAAAAGCCTTCCCTGAATATCTAAAATTTCAAAAGGTAAGATGAAGATTAAATGGAGTAAAATACAATTTTACTCAACTGACTGCTTTCTAAACCGCTTATGTTAAATTGTTTATTCCCTACACTCAGAGGAATTAGCGTGGGTGGCTTAATTTTTTCAGACGGAAGAGCAAGCCCTTTCACCTGAGCTAAGTACCCATTAAGGACTTTATTAATATTATTTATCTTCACTTGCAGCTTCCTGAATCCATGTTAATGCTCACCACTAATGACGTTTTATACCATTCTTTGCCAAGCAGGAACTTCGTATGCTCTGAAATTGTTCCAGTTACAAGACACGGTTTCTGCCAGCTGAATAATGCTGACTCTGACTTCAAAGTTCCGTTCGTCCGAAATATACATGTGGTAAAAAAACACCGGAAACAAATTGTTTGCGTCTATGGTTAATTGACAAAGCAAGAGAAAATTGAAATTTCAAAGTTTTGAAAACAGTGTTTTTTGAAAACATTTTTGCATGCTAAATTGTAATTGCGCATTAATTTAATTGACTTGTACACGGTAACATAACGAAGAGTTCGAAGCTACTGTTTGAATTTTAAGTTCCAATTCCACAGATTTAAAACTGAAAAAATGCAAGGAATTTGAAACTTAATATTGAATTTTTTTCTTTTCTCTGAAAGAAAACAATGTTTCACCTAAAGAAATGATTATCGAAATGAACTTTTATTAACAAATAAGGTTTTCAACTTTGATCATAACTTTATGTACTTTAATCACAATTTTTCCCTCCGGCTAGTAACGTAGTCTTTTTTAATTATTGATTAGAAAGTGAAATAGAGTTAACAATCTTTCAAAATTAACTCTTGTACTATTTCATTTGATTACAAGGAACCGATGGAGATTGTCCAAAAAGAAAGGAAAAAACCGTTACAAAATATATATTATATTTTTTACTTTCTCTGATACTGCGTACAATGTATAACAAAAGTTATGCTATGTTTCGGCAAAACCCAGTGACTTTTCGGCAGAAAAATTCGCATTCTAAGTTCCTGATGCCGAAAATATTTTATATTCCATATATTTATTTATAGCAAATCACTCCCTCTCACAAGTTTCAGACTCAGAATCCACGTTCTGTGGGTTCTTGGTACCGACAAATTGGTTACGGAACGTCTGTCTGTCCGACCGATCGCCCGCCCGTCCACTCGTCCACCCGTCCCTCTGTTCGTCCGCCCGCCCGCCCGCCCGCCCGCCCGCCCGCCCGCCCGCCCGCCCGTCCGTCCGTCCGTCCGTCCGTCCGTCCGTCCATCCGTCTGTCTGTCTGTCTGTCCGTCTGTCCGTCCGTCCATCCGTTCGTTCGTCCGTCTTTCCGCCCGTCTGTTATTCAAAACACCGGCGACTAAACCGTAAGTAGGATTTTTACCAAAGTTGATATTCTCGAAACAATCCGGCTGATGTCGTGGTCCCTTGAATTTGATACCGATGTTTTAATCTTTGGGAATACTTTACGTGAAACCACAAGGGCTTAATTTTTTTTCTCAAAAACGGCTTCATTTTCTTTATTAAACTTTGCTCTCGGACAGCGTAAAGGACTCATACAAATAGCGTAGGTGTCAGTTTCGTTGAGTCCTGATACGTTATGATCAATAATAATAATAATAATAATAATAATAATAATAATAATAATAATAACAAGGGAGAACCCGTCAAAATTTGACGGTGAGATCTGAGATAAATGTAAAATACTGTGCCCAGACTAATGCTCACGCTAATATATGTTGCGTTGTTTGGATCTTCAGGGTATAACGAAGATTTTTGTGATGTGGAGTTTCCAAAATTTTGAACATGTATGGCCCATGACCGGGTGGCAATTCAATATCGGCACCAAATGACACAAAAGAAAGAGCACTATTATCCTGTCGAATATTATTTCTAAAGTTTTTTGATGTGTCATCATCTATAAACAACTTTGATTTCTTCTTGCATATTGCTCGAAGGTAAATTTTTTTCCCATTTAAGTAACACAGAGTAAACTCGTTTGCAGAATTTCTCTCACATGGGAAGTACAAAGCTGAACAAAACTGGCATTTCATAGACAACGACCCAACAGAAAACGAAATGACCTCACTAAACACGACTTCTACGCTGACTTTCTCTTTCCCTGCGTCCACTTAATGTACGTTTGCGTCTTTTGGGGCGCGTGGGCAACGATTCGGAATTCGACATAACCACTTCACTACTTAAGTACAACCGAGCAAAACTCACTGTCCGAATGTTCTCTACAAAATACACCACAAAAGCAAATACATGCCAACTATCAACGCCGCAATACAATTATTACACTGAAACAAAACCTTGACGAATTGTAAACAAATTTCAACAATCAAAACAAAACATCAAGCAGCGCCACTATGAAGCAGCTTTGGAAGAAAACAATTGACTATTGATAAGCGTACTATTAATGAATGATTTAATTAATTAATTTACACCGTAAATGTTGGTGAATCAACACTAACAGTATCTGATAACACATCTAGGGATCACGTTCTTTCATTTAAAGGAAAAAAATACTACAATCGGTTCAGTAGAAGCTCCAAACGAAGCCATGGCGGAATACCTTATATTTTTAAATATATAGATAATAATAAATTGATTAATTGTTATATTTTTATTATTAATGACTATTACGTCCATTTAGGTATTAATTTTCTTGCATTATTGAGTATTAATCATTTTCACAACTTTGTGACCACTTTTCCTAAAGAACCAGACCACGCTCCGAATTTGAAAATTGTTGGGTATCTGCAACGAACCCCAAAGAGCCCACCGCTGGGAGTCAATTCCGAGGTCCCATCATCGCTTGAGTCGTGCAACGCCTCTCCTTTGTGCGTTCGCAAATGCACAAACGCCGCATGTAACGGCTCTGTATTAAAACATCCTGTTTAATTTATCGCTTGTTTGAAAATTCAATTCCGAGTATGATGAAAACGGGCGCCGGTGTTTGTTTTCGGAGCGCACAAGGCTTGGCGAGCGCCACGCATCCGTGTCACAGCGGCAGCGGGTGGAGTCTGCGTGTGTGGGCAAGCGTGCAATTTTTTTGTGACCGCGTTGCAGCTCTCTCTCTGTCTCTCTCTCTCTCTCTCTCTCTCTCTCTCTCTCTCTCTCTCTCTCTCTCTCTCTGTCGGAGGCACCTCCTGAAACTCTGTTGGCTCTTGTGATTACGTTTCCCTTCAGCTACATCTAAATCATTCAGGACTATTATGAATGGAGCGTTCGCATCGGTTGGGTTAGCGTGTGCTCGACAATTTACTGACCCGTGCCACTCGATCACATTGTGCTAGGATAAAAACATGCGAGAGTAGAGTCAACAGACATTGTGTGATGGATTCGGCGGGTTTTCTCGGATTCGCTTTTGTGACCGAGTTGACGCAGCATACAAAGTTTGGTTCTGATGATTATTCTTTCGTTTGTGTTTTCTCTTTCATTTTCTGTATGAATTTTTCCATCCCTTTGCGTTGCAAATGTTCTTCGTTGACCTGAATGAAGGAGCATTTCATTCATCTACAACACATTTTCCCCTCATGGCTGAATGACTTTGACCAGGTCTCGTTCCAAACCAAACTAATCTTACTAATCGAACTGACTGTTAATAACACCTTTACTCCTGATTAATCAAATATGTCCTATCAAAACTGATGTTTGTAAAATACCAATGCTCTATGTGTATGTTACACGATTTGAAATGTCCACAGTCTTTGCTTAATTAAAACAATATTTTAATAGAGTGTTGCACTGCGAGGACTCGACAACCAATTAACACTTTATGCTTAACTGTCAACAAAATTCGGATGACTTATACAAGTTGATTTTTTAATGTTTCAACAAAAAGTTATTGCACCATGAAAATTACAACCTTCGAATTGTCATCCCATATATCAGGGGATACCCCCTGCATGTCAGGTTCGAGGTGCGTCTTCCGCCATTCTTATTTCCGCCATCTTCTTTTCTTCGAATAGCCTTTGAGGCTTTCCTCTGCACTACTGTTTTGTTTGACCTCTCACTCGACATATTTGCAATGGGAGACCCTACCAGTAGCTACCACCGACGTATCTCTCAGGATCATCTCTCAAACTCCACCACACACTACATGGTCGTGTACTCTCTAGATGAGATTATTGTTGTTGTTATTATTATTATTATTATTATTATTATTATTATTATTATTACTTAATGTTCCATGGTCACAAAGAACCCACATAAACTATGGATTTACAAATGTGTTTGCCCGTACTACAAGTTTTTTTAGGAGAAGATTCAATGATATTATTACTTTTGCACATTTTTCACTCGAAGTAGTAGAAACTGATTCATAACATGACTTTATAGGTTAGAACAACACGTATGTCAACTTCTGATTAAAATGGGCAGATATTGAACCTCGACAACTGATTTTGTCATAAGAATAGCATCAATTTCTTCTCCAGTTGTAGAACTAACTGCGTAATATAAATGAGGTTGGGACGATTACTTCATAGGACATAATTAGGGCCATGAGGGGCATCCAGAAGGTAAGTTTCCCTAGTTCATCAACCAAAAGAAAATATAATTTCATGAAAAAACTTCATTAAAACAAACGAAACACATCCACCAGAAAAGAGGTATTTGTCATACTGTGGAATCAATATTTGTATCCGTGTCATAGAAGTCTGTTACCTACGGTAGATACCACTGTGTGAAAACGTTAGCAATTGTACGTCACTGTGCTATGCTTAATGCTGACCCGACAGAAATTACTTGTGTAAAAAAAGATGAAAATCGCTGAGTGCGAAATCCGGTTCACAGAGTAGGGGGTGAAACATCTTTCAGCAGTACTTCAGCAGTGAACCGAGCACGCTGAAGTTTGGATCACGTCCCCAGTCAGCTTTTCTTACACCTAAAGAAATTCGTGTCCAGCCAGCAATAGGTGTGTCACAGTGACGGAGAATTGCAGGTAACTGTCAAAACTTTTTTATTTTGTTGACGAGCTAGGGAAACTTACTTTCTGGATGTGCCTCGTACCATTATGTACCAAGTTAGGTGACTCACAGCGTCAATTGATGTCACTACAGTCGCTCTGATCGGGAAGCTTTAGGGTTCAAGTCCCGACAGTGGCAGGATTTTCGACACTAATTACAAAGCTAGGTGGAGTGCAGCCACCGTCTGGAAGAGAATTCTAGCGGCCGGCTGCTCTGATCTGTAGTTTTCTGTGGTTTCTCCGATCAACACCACGCGAATGACGCAGCAGTACCCTAACAAACGGGCCACGGATCGCCCGCGATCTTTCCTTCCTTCTTTGCCCTATCCTACCCTTTACACTAACATGCACTTTCTTGCACTAATACACTTACACTAACATGCACTACACTACCACACCTGCCGGGAGACTGGTCGGAGCTTATGGCTTGACACGGCTGGGGCGGTGTCCCGCTGGTGGGAGACACCTGGTTTGGGAAAACCCCGCTAGCCGACGTATATGTCAGCTCCGGATCTCGCCATCCAGTTGGTGAAAATCACCTCCACCTCCGCGGAAATAAACATGCACTACAGTTACGAGACGAACGACCTTCCCCGTTGGCGCTCCACGAATCTCTAATTAATCAATGAATGGTGTTATCGCAGGTGAATCTTGAAAGTCGGTGTCTTGTTCCGGGAGCGGGAGACCACGTGAGCGCGCATCGACGCGACGCCACCGCCCCAGCCCTCCCCCCCGACGCCCCCGGTGAAATACGGCGGCGCCGCGACGCCCTCGCCGGCACCTCTGCCCCGCGGCGATTCTTCTCAGTTAAATTTAGTCCCTCAGTTAGATTTGTGGGAGGCGGCGGAATCTGCCGGCATTCGTCACCGGCCCAACGCCACTCTCTCTCTCTCTCTCTCTCTCTCTCTCTCTCTCTCTCTCTCTCTCTCTCTCTCTCTCTCTCCCTCTCACCGTCTCACTCTCTCTCTCTGTCTCCTCTCCCCTCTCCCTCTCTCCCTCCCTCTCTCACCGTCTCACTCACTCTCACTCACTATCTCTCACATTCTCTCTGTCTGTCTCTCTCTCTCTCTCTCTCTCTCTCACACACACACACACACACACACACACACACACACACACACACTCATTGCAATTAGAAGCTGCAATACTGGCACAATTCGGAAACACGAGTTTTCAGTTATAACACGTTATGACATCAAGAAAACGTTATATTTGTTTAAAAATAAAATGTATTAAAACGTTATATTAGTTTGTTTGCGGCAAACGGACCGCGCGCGATCTTTCCTTCCTCTTCCTTCTCCTATTTTCTCCCATTACACACACTTACACTATCATGCACTGCACTACCACATATTCCGGGAGAACGGTCGGGAGCTGACAGCTTGTCCCGGCTGGGGCGGTGCCCCGCTGTTGAGAGATACCTGGTGGGGAAACCCGCGTTGCCGATTGTAGGTGGGCGCCGGGTCACAGCATCCGGTGGGAAATAATTACCGCCACCTCCCGCGATAAAACATGCACCACTCTTACAGGACGAATTTGCTGCTCAGCTGTTGACGCGTTCGTAATAACTAATCAACCAACCAAGCAAAATGCCAATACATACATTTCATGATTACAAAAAAAAATAAAGCAATACTAGGGGAAACCCGTCAAAATTTGACGGTGATATATGAGATAAATGTAAAATACTGTGCTTAGACTAATGTTCACAAAGCAAATTCTTAAATAGGAAGAAGAAAGAGCAAACTTCTCTTATTGAATGCTAATTTTTTCATCTCTGCAAATATTCACTTTATGGTCAGTATGATTAGCTATTATGCAGTACAAAATCAATTGTTTTATATTAACACTTACACAATTGAACACATATGGCCCATGATCAGGTGTTTATGTAATATGAGCACAGAATGACATATAAATATAATGACGAATATTATTTTTGAAGGTTTTTGATGTCCAACATGTCCTATAAACAACTGTTTCATTTCTTTTGACATGTTGCTAGAAGGCAAAAATTATTTTTGCATTTAAGCAACACAAAGTAATCTGGTTTGCAGAATTTCTCTCACACAGGAAGTACATAGCAGAACAATACAGACATTTCTTAGAATAAGACCCAACAGTAAACGAAATTACTTCACTTCTTCAGTAAAATCGAATAAAATCCACTGTCGGAATTTCTCTACAAAATACACCACGAAAACAAACTGATTCAAACACAGTCACCACCAAAATGCAAATATTGCTCCTGAAACACAACCTAGACGAATTGTAAACAATACATGCATCAAGCGGGGAGGACGTATACACGTATCTATCGATATTGAAACACAACCTTTGGAAGAAAACAATAGACTACTGATAAGCGTACTATTAAAGAATTATTTATTTAATTAATTTACACCTAAATACTGGTGAATCAACACAAACAATAACTGATTACACAATTAGGGATCACATTATTTCATTTAAAGGGAACATAATTATAATCGGTTAAGTAGAAGTTCCAAACGAAGCCATGGCAGAATACCTTATTTTTTTAAATATATAGATGGTGTTTCTTGTTGCGCGTGAGGGGAGTAAAATGCGATTATTTTGGGCAATCCTCTGCCCGTCTCGCGCAGGTCGAGGGGTCACGGGCCACTTGGACGCGGCGCAGGAGCGCGTGGGCGTAGGGGAGGGGCCAAACGCCCTCCACGGAGGGGCCGACTCCGGTCACGTCCGATGCAACGCGCCTGTTGCTGTCACTTCCCTCTGCGCCGGCCCCGCCCCCGCCCCCGCCCGGCTCAAGCACCATCGCCCGCTACCCCTTCCAGAGCCTGCTGTACTTTGAGGGAGCACTCAACTGACTACGGGGGCCGGCGGAATTGGTTGGATACCATATATCAAATGGGAAATGGGAGAATCTAGTTTTTTTTCAATTTAACAATGAATTAAATTAATGAAACAATATTGGCACATTTCATCGAACACGTAATTTTTTTAGAGTAGGTTCTTGACATTTTACTCTTAATGGAAACAATGGCTTTAAGTGGGTTTGCGTGTATGTGAATTAAAAGAACTTTGACTACATTTAGGTATCTTTTTTGCATTCTACTTATAGTAATTGGACAACATGGGTGTCCAACAGTTAGACCTCTTCAGTATACCTTTTCGGGAGGGGTCTCGAATTGGTGGGGAGCTGACCATATTATTCGGATCCTTCCAAATACGCTCATTCCAAAACGAATCTTTTGGGGGAATTTCAAACATCTGAAATGCGTTTTGGGGAATTAAAGCATCCACAGATATGATTGGTAGCTTATCCCATTCCTCTCAACAAGATAAAGCGGTAGACACTAATTTTAACTCGATGCATCGAGAATATTCTGCCAAATTTTTAGATAAAACGTGACTATGGAGGTTTTAAGGCATCTACAACGGTGAAACACGTACTGTCTTTCCCGAATAACATGAATTGTTACAACTTAATTCAGCAGTCATGGTAATTAAATTCATTTTCGAAATGAAACAGAAAAAATATTTATGCGGGTCCTTTTTCACGTAACTCTGTCCCGGGATGAAGAGGCTCGGAAACTGCGTAATTCTAAAATGTCTTTATTACGATCTTGCACATCACAAGAAAATGTTTAACAGGAAAGTACCGGCCGAATGCGCTACTCTAAGGTAATACACGGGATTTCGTAACAAAAAGTAACGCTAAAATTAGACTTGTTTCCGTTCGCCGCACCTAGAGTAGGAAAAACAAATTATTTTGGTCAAAATAAAATCTGCCCTAATACTCATTGACACGCTATGTTTTCTTTCGTTTTTGTATAAACATGTAATAAAATTATTGAAATTGTAATAACACGAGTGCTTTCATTTTTCATATGACAATGAAATCAAATTTCATTTGATCATTACTATAAAGATCTAACCATACATAGTCTTATTGTCATTTCTTTCGTAGAATCTTTAATGATTATTCGTACGGTTGTTGTGTAAAGGAATCCATATGAAGAGTAATATTGTATTTGAATTTATTACTAGTTTTACTCCCGTCGTTTGTGAAATGTATTTTAAAGTTCTCGTGTAATAAAATCTAATTTGAAATTTCACGTTATTTCAAATCTTAAATAATAATATTTACGTCTGTGAGAATTTTCATAGACATGAGAATTGACTTTTGCGATTCAGTCTTCTGAAATATTGTTTTATGATGAGTAAATGTAAATGATCTTGGCTGTCCAGGTGACACCGCGTCGAAGGCTGTGTTGCCGTCGTTTCGACCATCTTGTCGTGGTCTTCCTCAGGGCCGTTGTGCCTCTGTTGGAAATGTTGGAAAAGTGTTACGAAATTATGGAGTGGTTACTGTGTTGAATATTTTACCACTGTTTGGGCACTGGTCACAGTGAAAAACGCTGCAATTAGTAAAAATATAAGAAAAATTAAAAAAGAGTTGAAGAATAGTGCCCAGACAACAACTGAAAATTGTTCTGTTTTGACGTTTTCCTAATGCGGAACGTCTAGGAAGCCTACAATTTGCACTTGGGGCAAACAGTAATTCTATCTTCAGAATTTACGACACGTGTGCGTGCCAAACTTCTGCCGTACTTTGCATTCCATTTGAAAAATTTGCTCATGCAAATGTGTGCGAGAGACTTTGCGCAATATAAAGTAGAATACTAATGTGCACATTTTGTTGGCGCGCAAGTCAATGTTTTGTTGAATTGTTTACTCCAAAATTTGAAAAAGAATGTAAATCGTTTTAGCAACCATTTATTTGATTAAACGAAAACGTGAAAGTAGGCTCGTACGTAAAA
>BLKR01009314.1:0-35000 GCA_011170035.1 Teleogryllus occipitalis
GTAACAATACAAGCTACACTTTCTGTAGAGAAATTAACATTTATGAATAGCGAGAGGCTTGAGGTGGCATATCTTTTTACTACCACCAGCAATTGATAAAAATTTCTTAGCGGGACTGTCAGCAAATTTTTAATTAAAAGTGATAACTTCAAAAACGTCGTTAAATTCATGAAAGCTTCATATCCCCAAATATGGTGTGAAAAATGTAGTAAACGTTGTAGTTTTTTTCAATGAAGGGTTTTTCTAAAGCTTAAGTTTTTCTAATGAAGGTAAGTAGCAGTTTTCCAAGAATTTGGTGAACAAAAATTCAATTTTTTCGTAAATAAATTGCCCTGCAGAAGTATTTGATAGACTAATGAGATCTTTGAATTTAAATTCCTCAATTTGTTTCACCAAGATTCTTTATATTATAAAAACTGAAGGGAACGGAACGTACGCGTTTTTGTTTGTTTGTTGTTGTTGTTGTTTTGTTTTTAAAGAAAGGTGACATTGAGGGCTTATGCTCATATTAAGAAACCGTCATTGGCAACCCTTCTGGCAGCAAAGTATTGCGGGGATGTATAACTACGTACGCGACAGGCGTCTATTGAAGCAAATTGCATTCCACTCGATACCATTTGCGAAATTTAGTGTTCAGGAGCGATAAGAAATAATAGCGATCTAAATAATTGAGATTAAGAAAACTGGTCTAGGGAAAGATCAAGAATTTCAAACATTCTCGGGAAATTGTATTGCATGGTATGTAAGAGATGTGCGCATTATCAGCATTTTAGCTACGAAAGTATTCACAAGGATTGTGTGTTTTACGGACAATGTGTTTGAAACAGAATTTTGTGAGATGGTAAGATACAGTTTAAATATTAATACAGCAAAATACGTGCTCACTTCATTCAATGGATTCTAAAGATCTTTTATTAGTGGTCTTAACTTTGTGGGTACTTTACATGAACTCTCTAAGAACGTTTTCAAAAATTATCAGAAAAGATCTGAAGATTTTTGTTCGAAAAGAGCAAAATGCCCTTATAATGAATGTGTCAGAATAAATGTTGCAATGTTCTATGGCATGTAGAGAGATCTAAGAGTCATCACTTTTTGCGTATAAGCATGTGAAGTGAAATGGCTTGTAACGAAGTTACACAAGCTATATTTGACCCTGATTTTTAGGTAACTCCTCATGCACTAGTGATCCGCGGGTCACGTTCTGATGCCAAGGGATTTCGTGCACCACTGCATGAGGAATAGCCCAACAATTCGAGGCAAATATCATGTGTGTAGATTCGTTATATGGAATTTCCCACATGTACACCAGTAGGCAACAATGTTCATCTTCGACCCTTCTACATGCACTGCTCAGAATTTTGTAACATTTATCCTGAGATCCTGTAAATATGATGTTTATGCAATCTTAGTTAAAACCTCGGAAATATTTTTAAAAGGGCAAAGGTTTACCCCCTTTCGAATTTCATCAATTACTGAACCTAGAGATTTTTCTTGATGCAATGTATTCCCCGATTTTTGCTCTAAGTTTTTTGGAACATCTCGCATGTTAACATTATACATATAATTAAGCGGCGGAATTTGATGAGCTAAAACATCGCCAAAACTATCAATGAAATGCTCTTAAAATACTTTAAAAATGCCCTGAAACCAAAGAAAAATGACGTAAAAAATCTCATCAAAACAAGTTTGGATGAACAACTCAAGCTGTTGGATACGTTACTTTTGGTTTGAACTATTCTTCACCAGGAAACCTGTCTTTAGTTATCCCGAAATCGGCCGAACCGGCAATAGCGCTGATACACGTCACAGAATTACATACTCACAACTGCTGTCAAAACCATACCTGGGCGAGCAAATCAAGTAGGCTATTGAGTCATTCTGTGAAGAACGTTTGTTGCATGTAGTAAATATTATTTGAAGCAAGCACCATTAAAAATTACATTAAAATCGATGAAATCTGCAAAAAAATGCATTAATATGAGAGGAAAAGGTAAAAACCTATTAGTCGAAATCGATCAAAAATGCAAAATAATGACCTATACAAATTGGTCATTTCCTTTTGTCTTAACATTTTATGAATTTCTATACTAAACGGCATTATGCTAAAGTGAAAATAAATAAATGACATTTCATTAAAATCCGCCCCTACATATAATATACAATTTATATCTATATAGTATGTACATAATTCTAAATCTAAATTTATATATAGAGAGAGAATATATATATATATATATTACAGATGTAAAAATATTTTCAGAAATAAATGCATTTTGGGGGATACAAATCCTTCGAATGATCTCTCTCAAATTTTCGCGAGTCTCGAAAGTTTGCATGTAAATATTTCCGTTCTTTTTCATACACATCACAAGACGACTATTTCGTGGAGTCACCCTACAGATTTTAGTAAATCGGGGAATTTTAATGCGAAGGGACGGGGTTCGAGATGCGTGACAGGGAAGGGTTTTTTCATTTTTTTTAATTTTTCAAATATGGTGTAACGTCACACCTTCCGTGAACGAGCATGAGAACCCCACCCGCGATATTAATTAATAGAAATATTTTGTTCAATACCCGTGCAGCCATCGGCGACTCGACCTGGCACGGCCGAGCCCCGTCCCTCGCCGACCAGCGTCCCCCCCCCCCCGCCCCCCAGAGGCCGCCGCCGCCGCCCTCCGCCGACCCGGCCGCGACAAAGCGGACGTGGATTTACGACTCCGCAGAGATCGTGTCGTAACTTATGCTCGAGGTAACGAGCACGCGCCACGTCGCCCGGCACCACGAAATACTTTCAAAAGGCAACCGCTGTGTCTTCATTTAAGATGGACCCGCCCCGCCCAGCGCCAGCGCCAGCGTTCGAAAAAATGCATCATGTACGGGGACAAGCGCAAATAACGAAGCGCCACTCCTTAGGCCTCATTCACAATGCAAACTTAGACGTAACCGTAACGTAGCCGCACAACCTTTAAATGGGTTATAAAGCGAGATCATTCACAATGCCTTGACGTAAACGTAGACGTGAGACGTAAACTTAACGAGCTTGCAAGCTCCAAGCTTCTACGTTTAAATTTACGTCGAAATTCTACCGAAGACTAATCAGAGAGCAACATGAAAGAAACAAATGCACAACAAAATCCACGAGAAGGAAGGTCGACTCCAGATCGATTCTTGTTAAATTTATTTGCGGTACACAATTTAAAGCTCACTGCTCGCATATAACCTCAGTAGGTAGGGGCGCAACAGCTGCTCGCAAATGCAAAAGGCGAAATCGATAGGAGAGTCGAAAAAAATGCTAGAAACGAATCGATCAATATGTTGAATTCTGATTGGTTCAGGCAAAACCTACTTTCCGGCTTACATTTGCCATTGTGAATGCTCGTTTTTACGTGAAAAGTTTACTGCATAAGTTTACGGCTTACGTTACGTTTAAGTTTGCATTGTGAATGAGGCCTTACACTTGCGCGATATGTGATGGCTTTAAATGCTTCGCGATTTGTCATGGACACCCGTGCGAAGGAGCGACCGATCGACCCTTTTAAAACAGCGCAGGGGCCAACGATTCGCTTGCGTACATGCGCGTCGTCCATGGGTTATTCGGCCAGTAAATAATCTCAAAGATAGAAGCCAGCTGCACTGCGTTCCACCGACCGCGGCGTACCCACCCCCGCATGGAGCCGGGCAGCAAACTTTCACGCCAAAAATGCAACCGAAATTTCTTTTTGTGCATGAGCTCGCGAAGGCGCAACCATTGGATGGAGTGCTTTTTTACTCCCCCCCCCCGCCAGTAGCCCTGGCGGAGCGGTAGCTTATTACCATGATTGTGGTACATGCGCCGCAGCTCCTTGGCTTTTGCGGCAGAGAAGAGGGCAGTGCTTACTTACTAACTTAACCCATGGATGAAGCCGCTTTGGCTGGCAACCTAAGGTAGCATTCGTGCTTTCATAGTCTTTTAATGTTTCGTATTTGTAAAGTCTTGATAACTTTTTATTTCCATTCACTCACTCATTCATACTTATATCTATTTACACTTATGTACAAGCCTAGCACACGCACATTCATACGATATTATATACACTATTTACACTAGCACTTCACTTTGCGCCACGGCGCCGACTGTGCTCAAAGCGTTGGTTGGAGTGTCGCCCCGCTACCACTCCCGATAGCTAATGCTAAGCAAATCACGGTGAAGCATTCCGATCAGAGGTGGAGGACCGAAGCCTTCATCTTGACGCGCATGAGGCCCCAAAAACAATTCAATATTACTACTTCAGCTTACAACATTCTCGCAGCTCGAGCTTCAAACTTTGCGTTTTTTGCATCCGAGGTTTACTGAGTTAGCACTTCTGACTTGTGCCTCGAACGTGGAACCACTAAGCCAAAACATGCGACCACTGATGTATTAAGGATGCAGTTATTATTTAATTTCAGCAATGAACTTGTGCGGGGAACACCATGCATTGACCGCGTTCTCGCCTGAGTCGCCGACGCCACATTGGATAGTAGCGCGCTGTCGTCCGACGATCCGCCCTGCTAAAGGAAAGGAGCCAGTTGGTTGGTTTTTTCATGTTTCCGGGCGCATCAACTGCTTCGGTCATTAGTCCCGTCAGTCTAGTGCATGTTTTGTTCTCGGGGGATGGCGGTGATCTTCCCCCGCTGGATGGCGAGATCCGGCGTCGACCTACCGTCAGCTAGTGGGGTTTCCCCCTAACCAGGACTCTCCCACCAGCAGGGCACCGCCCCAGCTGGGACAAGCTCTAAGCTCCCGACCGGTCTCCCGGAATATGTGGTAGTGTAGTGCATGTTAGTGTAAGTGTGTGTGTAAGGGGAGACGAGAGGACAAGGAAGAGGAAGGAAAGATCGCACGCGGTCCGTGGCCCGTTTGGTAGGGTACTACTCCGGCATTCGCCTGGTGTTGATCGGAGAAACCACGGAAAACTACCGATCAGAGCAGCCGGCCGCTAGAATTCTCCTCCAGACAGCGACTGAATTCGACCTAGCTGAAAAGCTAGTGTCGAAAATCCTGCCGCCGCCAGGACTCGAACCTAGGACCTCCCAGTCAGTGGTGCTGCAGTGACACCAGCTGATGCACTGAGCTACCGCTTCCGGTGAAGGAGCCGGGATCATCCCCTCACCGACAACGACGCTGCGCTGAAGGCCACTGCCGGCACCCCTCCGAGGACAAAGTCATCACGTCAGCACAGTAAGACAATTTGTGAATGACCCGTAATCGGGTTACGAGCAGCTCCTTTTCCCAGCCGAGGTGCGGAAAGACTTTAGTAAATGAAGCTGGAGCGCAGATACCAACAATACGGTATATTATTGCAGCGGCTAATTGTTTATTTCTTTGTTGTTGTTTTTTTGTTTTCATAATTTTAATTAAAAGAAGAAGTCACAATAAAGTTATCAAAATTCGTCAATCTCTGTAAGAATCATTCGCATGCTCATCATCATCACTTTTAAGTTCTAATTAAATGTATTGTAAAATTTATTTGTGTGTTTTTATTGAACATGTAAACCCGACTCTACACCTGTAGTGCGAGGTTACAATAGCAAAATGCACTAAAAAATACGATATTGTAATCGCCTGCTTAATAAAACAATGAAGTTAAGTCCGAACTGTGCGCCAAAGATTAGAACCTAGTTATGAACCTTCATTTCAGTGCCAAGACAAAAGGAAGTTCATTTGACTATTTGCTTATTACAGGCAGTAATTTGTAAAATGAATTATTAGTCATATCAGATAATTCAGGGACTACTAAACGTTCTTTTTGACTTTGTGATAGTGATTGATAAGTGATTCCGGGCGCGTCAACTGCTGAAGGCATTAGACTCGAAAGTGTATTGCACGATTTCATCGCGAAAGATGGCGGTGATCTTTGGGATTGGTTGGGATTTTACTCAACCAGATATCTCCCACCAGCTGGGCAGTGCATATGTGTAAGGTGTGGGGATAGGACAAGGAAGAGGAAGAACAAATCCCGTGCGATCTGTGGCCCGTTTGTTAGGGTACTGCTCCAGCACTCGCCTTTTAATCAGAAAATCATGGAAACCTACCGATCAGAGCAGCCGCCAGCTAGAATTCTCCTCCAGATAGCGGCTGAATTCGACCTAGCTAGCTGGCGTCGAAAATCATGCCAACGTCGGGACTCGAAATCTAGGACTTCTCGGTCAGAGGCATTGCAATGACATCAGTTGACGCGCTCAGACACTTTTGACGATTTGTGATAGTGTAATTATATACTATGAACTATGAATACTATGAGTATGTGAGATTTGATTTAGAGTTGCTTGTAAATATATGGTTAGAGCAATTTAATGGGGTGATATATACGAGAATTAGGTAACTCTCTCATTTTCACAGTTGGTTTTCCATTTGTAAATGCACATGAGAATTGTTATGTAATGCAAAATATTTACACATCTCTGTTTCATAATTTTTAAAATTATGAAAAACTGAATTTAGGAATTAGGGAATTCAATTAAGGTTTGAAGAAGTTGACTATACTTCTTGAAACTGGTTACTACAAGTAAGTTAATGAAAGAATAAGATACGTTTCTTTGCTTACTTGATAAAATGAAGATAATCATAATTTGTGTACAATTTTATATTTCATGAATTAGAAAAAAGGTTTTGATTTGGATTAGTTATATAATGAGGGTAAAGTAAAATTCATTGAGTGTGAAACAAAGTGTGTCAATTTAGGAATGTCATAAAAATACAATAACTGTTTGGCTAGAACTTCTTTTTTAGAAAGACTCATCGGAATACGAATCTGTAACTTTAATACTGTTAAAACCCATGAAACCTCCAGTGTGTTCTGATAGGATCATTCAAGTGACCAATGTAACGTCTCAATCCTCAGTCACAGATACGTCATCGACCTCCCGTCGACCGCTTCTTTTAAGAAATTATAATCTTTCTCGACAACAAAGTGACAATTTAATAACGATACTTCTGCCTTACAGGGTCACCAGTCTTATCATCAAACACTAAGAAGTTATCATAAGTAATACTAGTGCTATAAAAAGTGTCGATAAATCTCCGACTCGCGAAGCGAGAATGCGGATTATTGCACGTCAACTCAGCAATCGATACATACCGCCGATCAGTACACACCGCCACCTAAGGTAGATGAGTCGCAGCTTATTATTGGACAGTAGGAAGGAGCGGTAAGAAAAATCATAGCAAAAGCGATTTTTTTTAATACACCGCCCGGATTGGGGAATTTTATGTATTAGTTATTGGTTTTAATGTCACGAGTAGAATAGTCACTACTAATGTCTTAAGCAAATCATGCATAAATCCCACATTCCGTGGACCCAAGAAGCCGTCGATCGAGTCTCCATGAACTCACGAAGTGTCCTGTTTGTTTATGCAGGGTCTTCTAACACGATACGCCGTTGTTATGTACAGACACATGATAACGACAACTCATTTCGTTACACCGAGCAATTGACTCTCGCTGCTCATGAAGGGTCAGTAGTTACGCATTCAAAGTGATGGATTGTAGCAAATGGTCCACTCAGCGGGTTTGGAATTTGTTGAAAGGTTGCAACTGACACAACCATTGGATTTATTTGGGTGGTTGCAGTACGAGTTCGATTTTCATTAAAACTTCTCAGATTCCAAAAGTTGAAAACCTTTGCACATTGCGATTTCAAACATCCCGCGCTTCTTGTGCTGGAAAGTTTTCTTCAAGAGCTAACTAAAGTATTAGTAAGATAAAAGTTCTAATATTGTAATTATTAGTTAGAAACAAGAAGCAGTACTGTACTATAATTTTATTTATTTCAAGTGAACTGATACCATCTATATTCCGCTGTAAAATACCTAGTTTTTGAAATAGTGTACGATACATAAATATGATTTTAAAAAAGTTTTAGAGATAAAACTGTTTTAACAGAAAATCACTTTCGCTTAGTTTTATTACAAAACAATTTATTTTTTAACCCTCTTGCACGATTTTGATTTTTTAATCGTTAGCACTAATGACAACGGCCGTTATTAACAAACATGGTCGTTATCAACAATATGACAAGGATATAACGACAACCTTCTCTAACGATGGATTTACTTGGTCCATGAAAGTTCGTTATAAACGATATAATCACACAAGTTGCAATCCCGCGTAAGGCATGGGTGTTTTTATCACGCGATTGGCTTATGATATCTCAAGAGTCTGAATTTTTGCAATTTTTGCATTGCGTTTTGTCTTTCTATGTTTAGTTATCAATATTTTGATCTTGGTGAATGGTGACAATCCTAATACATTATCCACATTTTTCGTTTACTATATTACTTATTTCATACATTTTGCCTTAGTATTTTTCAAAACAAAATCTTATCTTTCAATTTTCTTGACATGTATTTCTCAAAAAATTATTGAAGTTTAAAAAAGATATTAAAAGTCATATTGTCAAAAAATGATTATTTTTTCTTATACAACTTCAGAATTGCGTGCTAACGATGCCTGGTACCCTACGTGAGGACGCGGTCAGTTGTAAACTGTCTGTGTGGATTAACCTGTGTGCACGCCATATATGTTCCGACAAATCGAGGTGGGAATTGAGGATATTACCTTTAGGTGTGAAAAGTATCGATAACATTCCTGATCTTTAATCCCAATTTCCGTTAAATATTGTTTTGTGGCAGACGTATCACTACGAAGAAAATTTTGTTCTCTGCCTGTCATTGACCTCTCACGTTTATACGATGGCTCTCATTGCTCTCAAAGATAAAAATGTACTTAAATTAAATCGAATAAACCAAGTAAATCCTTTAAAATGGTTTAAAAATATTTTAATAATGTCATTTCTTATTGTGTAGATTTATTTTTTTGACATTACCTATTATATGCCTTTTTAATATTTATTACATATTCTTATTACTTTCATTACATTTTTATTGTGATGAACCCGACCTGCCGGATACGGCAACCCACGCATGTGAGCAATGCGCGTAGCACGCGGTCTGGATACCTCTCAAAAGGGGGGAAAACACCGTCACACAGAAGTGTGTCGGTAATCAGCTGACAGGTGGGCGCGTTAAATTTATAAATGAAGGGCGCCAAACGGGCACTTACCTGTCACCTGGCACCGGCATATGAGAACCTCAGGGGTGAGCACTCTTGAATGAGGGCATGCACTGGGTTTGCTACTATTACTACTTTACAATAATTACAACGTTATGTTCCATTTTAAGTGTCAATCGCCTGAATGGCGAGAACACGTTTATTGCTTTTTTCCTAATACAATTTGGTCGGAAAGTCTCTTAAATTAAACTCTATATTATTTTTTTACATTAGATGACTCTTTTTTGAATGTCTTTAGAATTAGTACAAAATGATAGTCGTTGATTCTACCTCTTTCGATGATTGCACATCTGTGGTCGTCCTCAAAACAAACGCTGCCGCGAACCGCGTTGTAGCAAGGCGCAGCCAGCCGGAAGCAGCAATACGTGCGATGCTAGCGTTCCTTCCCGTTCCAATCCTTCGCAGATCCGCCGCCCGTAGTCAGGAAATGGATGAAAAAAAGCTCCGATCGGTGGGTATCGGAGGAGGCCGTCAAACGCCACCCCACTCCGTACCAGGTCAGCCTCGATAACTCGTCTGCACAATCGATCCTTACGGATCAACGCCGGCCCGTTGAAATGGAATAAATTCCAGTTTTGTGCTTTCAAACGGGGCGGCCTGCACTCCGTTGGTCGGCCAACACTAATCGCTGGCTCCAACTACCACTCCTCAACACAGCAGTCTCTTTTTTATGCTGTTCTCTCGCCTTCTATCTGTCTTCTGCCAAAAATCCTCCTCTCTCGAGCTTCCTGCGTCGCATCCCCACTCTCTTTTCTAATTTCGCACATCGCTCCTTCACGTGATCGGAATTTTAAATGTTATTGGTCGAAATCTCAGTTTCTAGAATATTCGACGCGAGTCGGAAGCCGATAGGGCATTTTCTAACTAACGTCATTTTCTGGGCGCCTGATTGGTGGTCTTTGTTGTGCGTGTGTTTTGGCCAGTACACCAGAAATGAACAAAGCAGTCCTTTCTTCTGTCTCTGTGATGATTATATGAGTCCTCTGGGATTACTTAAACAGTAGCCGGGATCTCTATAATTCACTTGTTCCGGTGCCTAGTGTAAACGTGGGCGGGCAGCCGCCCGCTCTTTGCCTGAAGGGCTGTCCCCGGGAGACAATCCCACCCTAGTCGTAAATCTTTGATTAGAACGACAGGCACATGTTCGCGCGTCTTGCGCTGAGCCGTGTCAAATCAGGGACTGTCCTAATTGGCGTGACCGAGGGGTGAGTTTGGGTCCGGCGACCAGCAATGACCTCATTGCATTATGTACAAATTTTTCCTGACTCAAGATATCACATTCCACCTCATCATCCCAACCACACTCATTCGTGTCTCATCACTAGGTATCCCTAATGAACATCCCTGTCACCAGCGTGAGAGTAATCCAGTGAAAGGCAATGTCAAACTGCCATGATCATCTGTTCGTAAAATGAGAGGCATATAGGTGTGGGCGACCTCCCATGCCTATGCTCGGGGAGGGAACACAACACTCCTCATTTATTCCATCTACACACGCATTTTTCTTATTTTTCAGAGCTGCATTATGATCCATTACTTCACATGAGGTGTGTGCACACATTTTTAAGCTGCCCTCACAAGTATCATTACATTTATTCAAATTATACCTGAGATAACTGGAGTGTTCCATCAAATATGATGAGGCTACAGTATTCATAAAAGTTGTATCCCCAAAGCATCCTTTTTAAAATAATAGTATACGTATTCTGAAGAAAAGAAGGAAGATGGATCGAAAAGCTGTTAAGGGAATCTTAATTGGCTACGACCATAATGAAGGTTATAGGATCACATTCGGTGTGGTAACCACATTTCATCCACTGCCACTGCCAGTTCAGAACTGCTACTGCCAGTGGTCGAGTTCTTCTTCTTCATTCTGCTAATTGTACTCTTGAATGCATATGCATGTATTTCGCTGAATTTGAGCATGCATTTAAAGACTCGAAAGAACACAGTCCTACACCATTTCATGCAAAAATCAATTGTAAGGCAAAATGGAACTCTAACATAAAACTATTAGGAATCTATATCTGAAATTACTGTAATACTCTTCTGTCTGCCAAAATTGAACACTACAGGAACACAAATTTTAAGGCTGCAGGCCATAGAGTTTTACATATCACTTTTGGACCAAATCTGGCACAGGTCTAGGATTTCAAGTCATCATCTAAACTTTCTTGCTCTCATTTACATAATGGTAATGGGCACAATAATGACTAATGTTGGTGCAAGTATTAATAAGAAAATTAGAATTCTCAGCTCCTGTTATTTATTTCAGAACTGAACTTTGTATTGATTTTAAATTACTATTAACATTAACTAGGTATATATATATATATATATATATATATATATATATATATATATATATATATATATGGACTTTTAGTGTTTTATGTTAGTAGATATATTGATAACATATCACCAATCACTGTCAATGTGTATGTACTTTTTGCTTAATTACAATATGTTATTTCTGTGCAATATTTTTGTTATAATAAAAAAAATAACAATTACTAATATTAACATAAATTTAAAGGAATTTGATAAAGAAAATAATTTATCATTTATTAATTTACAATGTTTAGTGCTTTTTTATAACTATATTAACAGCTTTTCTTCTTAGAACATTAAATAAATTATTATTACTGGAGACTCAGCAGGCATACAGGTATTTGTTGATGTGTAAAGCACTGTCCATCCCAATACATGATTTATTTATTTTTGGTAATTTCAAATGAAAGTTTTAATGGGAACTGTTGTTTGTTAAATTGAAATTGACATCAGTTAGTATAATAGGAATTCTTGGTATTAATAGATTGATGTTTTCACATTTAACAAAATAATTTTTTTAGTTCCTTCACTTTCAGTCATGTACCATTGCACAATCATGGCACATCAAGATTTCTTTGACAAAGAACAGGGACTCCTACCTTCGACTAAAGCTTACTGAATGATACCCCAGGTGTTTCAATAGAATTCAAAAATTCAGCAGTAGAGTATGATGATCTAACATGTGCATGATCTAACATGTGCATGATCTAACATGTGCATGATCTAACATGTGCATGATCTAACATGTGCATGATCTAACATGTGCATGATCTAACATGTGCATGATCTAACATGTGCATGATCTAACATGTGCATGATCTAACATGTGCATGATCTAACATATGCATGATCTAACATATGCATGATCTAACATATGCATGATCTAACATATGCATGATCTAACATATGCATGATCTAACATATGCATGATCTAACATATGCATGATCTAACATATGCATGATCTTCAAATTTACAGGATCCACATATAAGTGAAAATTGCTTGTTAGGAAAAACATTTTTAATCTGTCTATATTTTTGTAAATTGTATGAGCTTTTCAGACATTGTATGAGATTTCATGAGCAAATGAGATTCTACCTTCACCATCAACTTGCACATTTTCCTTTTCCCATGTTTTATAAATAAATAGAAAATTTTCTCGTTCTAAATCATTCAGAGTATGTTCTCTCATATTTTGCTTTAATTGCAATGCTTTCACATCTCAAAAAGGAAGATTTTTATACAGGCATGTATGTATTTCTTGCAACAAATAATACCTAATGCTTCTATCAATATATGAAAACACCTCAGTTTAAAACAACACGAACAGGAAAGTGGCTTCATTTATGCTTTGTGTACTTCTGATGAGAAATAATAGTTCACCCTTCTATCGAAATGACTATTAATATGTCAACAAAGGTGCACTAAAATCTGCATAACCCACTCACTCAGGTGATATGAGCTAAATCAACACCTGTTCTTATATTCCTTTTATCCGAGAATACAGAAAAAATAAAGAGAATTTTCCAACATTTATCATCGTAATTAACTGATTGCTACTACTTACAATTAACTTAACCAACTTACATTGATACAAACAATTTTAAACAGTGCCTGAAACATTGTTAATTATCTTTAAATATAAAATATTTTCAATGCTTGATACTTATGATAAATCAATAAAATAATGAAAGTCATTATTGTTGAAATAAGCACATTCAATACCTAGCTGTTGACTAATTTAATGATATAAAAAAATTCCAGGGCTGTTGTAAATAAAGTTTTGAAAGATGCCCTAACTAAGCTTAATAACTATTACCTCTCTGTAGAAGTTTGACTATTACATATGTGGTATGGTATTGTTGACAATATTAAAGACATACTGTGCAGTTTGCTGTGCACGAGCAATATTCAGATACACTGTGCACTGGCAATTGTTTTTGCTTAACTGGATGTGTAATTACCTAAAATACTTTTAGAAATGTGGTTATGAATGTAATCTGCTAATAACATCAATTTACATTAAATTTAAAATTTAAATAATGAAGTACAGTAATATAATTCTTAGTGAAGAAATAATCTTTGTACACAATAGAAAACATTAACCATTTTGGAATACAAATTAGCACCTGATTGCATATTTTATTTGCATATTGCAAGAATGTTAACTCGTAATGTGTAGTATTTTGGGGCATTCATTCTGAAAACTTGAAAAATTAGCTAAAGTGAAGTAAAATACTTCAGTTTAAAAATTATCAAAAACGTTAATTTGGACACCTGTAGTAACTTATTTCATGTAACACAATCTAATTAACACATATACTAGTCATAATAATTCAAATGTATCTTGTTTTTTTGATAGAATCAAGGGAAATTATTGTAAATTTTAATTTTTAAGAAATTAGTTTAAAAAATAAATGCAATGGAGCAACACAAAATATTATACTTCATGACTATTTCTATAAATTTTATTTACATACTATCAAAAACAGAGGCACCCCTTGAAAACTAAATAAGTGATTACACTTTCCAACAAAATTGTATTATCTACTCTAAGTACAAGTAAAAAAAAATTAACTTATTACATGACTGTAACCATATTTTCTCTCCACGCCAATATATATTGTTTTTTTATTACAATCCACATACAATTTTGAAAATTGACCAAATCACTATCTATGAATCAGTGAAACTTAAGAATCTTCATAGTGTGGTGAATATTTATACACCAGGCATATGAAAAACCCTGATGACATATGTAAACACTATTTACAGTTTTCCTTTCTATCACATCAATACTCAGATTATGAGCACTTGTTACTTCAGAGAATGTAACCCCAATATTTTTTGTGGGTTATCCCAGAAACAATAAATTATTAATAATAATAATAATAATAACAATAATAACAATAATAACAATAATAACAATAACAACAATAACAACAATAACAACAATAATAACAATAATAACAATAATAACAATAACAATAACAATAACAATAACAATAACAATAACAATAATAATAATAATAATAATAATAATAATAATAATAATAATAATAATAATAATAATAATAATAATAATAATAATAATAATAATAATATACTATCAAAAACCGTCAAAATTTGACGGTGAGATCTGAGATAATTGTAAAATACTGTGCCCAGACTAATGTTTACCATACGTTGCATTGTTTGGATCTTCAGGGTATAACGAAGATATTCTGTGATGTGAGTTCCCAAACTTTTGAACACGTATGGCCATGGCCCAGGTGGCAACGCAATATCGGCGCCAAATGACACAAAAGAAAGAGCACTATTATACTGACGGATATTATTTTTACAGTTTTTTGATGTGTCATCATGTCTTATAAACAATTTTGATTTCTTCTGGCATATTGCTCGAAGGTAAACTTATTTTCCCATTGAAGCAACACAGAGTAAACTCTTTTAAGAATCTCTCTCACATGCGAAGTGCAAAGCAGAACAAAACTGACATTTCAATGACAACGACCCAGCAGAAAACGAAATGACCTCACTATCACGACACTTACGCTGACTTTCTCTTTCCCTGCGTCCAGTTAATGTAGGTACGTTTGCGTCTTTTGGGGCGCGTGGGCAACGATTCGGAATTCGACATAACCTGTGAACAACTTCACTACTTCAGTACAACCGAGCAAAACACACTGTCCGAATGTTCTCTACAAAATTACCCACAAAAGCAAATACATACAAACTGTCAACGCCACAATGCAATAATTACACTGAAACAAAACCTTGATGAATTGTAAACAAATCTCAACAATCAAAACAAAACATCAAGCAGCGCCACCATGAAGCATCTATCGACTCATATATTTCTATATCTATTTTGAAACAGCCACCCTTTGGAAGAAAACAATTGACTATTGATAAGCGTACTATTGAAGAAATATTTAATTAATTAATTTACACAGTAAATGTTGGTGAATCAACACAAAAAATATCTGATAACACATCTAGGGATCACATTCTTTCATTTAAAGAGAAAAATACAACAATCGGTTCAGTAGAAGCTCTAAACGAAGCCATGGCAAAATACCTTATTTTTTTAAATATATAGATTATTATTATTATTATTATTATTATTATTATTATTATTATTATTATTATTATTATTATTATTATTATTATTATACAATTATGTCTCTGGATGTTATTATTATTATTATTATTATTATTATTATTATTATTTGTTTGAGGTCGCATCAACATCTAGGTCATTAGCGACCACTATTGGAGTTAACGTTATGGTAACTGAAGATGAAATGATATAATGATGATAATTGGTGAAAGAACGAAAAGAAATACAACTATGCCCGAAGCGGGACTCAAACGTAGCCGCAAAACTTACAAATGAGTTACTAAGCGAGACCATTCATGTAACTTTTCACGAGACCTTGATGTAACAGTAGACGTAAGTCCGTAAATTTAAGAGTTCACAAGCTCCAAGCTTTTACCTTAAGTTTACGTCGGAATTCTTCCGAACACCAATTAGAGAAGAGCGTGGAAGGTCGATTTCAGATTGTGTTGAGGTAGTTTGTGGTGATGTCATTTTGTTATTGTAATGCAGAAAACTAGTTTGCGAACAGTTTTGATGCGTGTAGTGAATTCAAAGTAAGAATTTGGACAATTTTTATTGTAACTTTAACTTGACATGGGAAATATACTAATTATGTTCGACGAATTAGTTGAGAATTTGGTACGAGAGAAAACTTGTTTATACGATGAAGGAAACGCGAGCACTACTACAACAGCTACTCGCAGATATATAAAGACAAATCGATAAAAATGTCGAAGAAAAGGCAAGAAACTATGGGGGAAAGATCTTTCCACCGTGCTAGAAACGAATCGATCATGTTTCAGTACGTTGATTTCTGATTGGTTCAGGCGAAACTTACGTTCCAGCTTACGTTCGTCATTGTGAATGCTTGTTGTTACGTATAAATTTTTTCGGCTAAGTTTACAGCATTACGTTTATGTTTGCATTATGAATGACAACTACGACGTCTCTATCTGCTCCCCAATTTATATGCGAAATGTATCGGATTACGTTCAGAGCCGTTTTGCATCTAGGCAAGATGAACTTTACATGCTTTTTCCAGGTTAAATTTCTGTTAAAAATCAAACGGAGGAATTTTGCCGTTTCATTGTACGCCAGTCGAACACCATGTAACACTATATCTAGATCTCTATATGTTTTCCGTTTTCTCCAGAAGTAGACGCATATGGTTTTAGCGGCTGCAAATGAGAAGCCTATATTTACCGCGTTTTGTACTTATGGCATTTTGCATTTTCAATTTGATCATTGCTGGCGATTTGGCTGAATAATATAAGCAATATCATCAACATATATTCATTTTCCAACTGATGATTCCATGCCATCAAACATCTCATAAAAAGCGTGCCACTTTAGGAGAACCTTGTGGTACACCATTCTCAAGTACGTAATATTCTGAGATAGACTGTCCAACGCGAACTTGGAAGGTTCTGGTACTAAGGAAGCTTGATATGAATTTTGGAAGATTTCATCAGATTTGCCAGTTATGTAGTTTTCTCAGAATGTTATAACGCAGTTGTTATTATTTTACAGTTAGTATTTTTCTGTGAGCAAGTGCACGCAGATGCTTGAAGGCAATAAGATTGCCTTGGGTTGGTGAACGCCTGTATCTGTTGAGGGATCTTCTTTACTCCCTTATTGCTTCTTTGGTCTCCTTAGTCCACCATGGCACTGGAATTCTGGTTGGGCGACAAGTAGTTTGTGGAATGCATTTTTCAGTAGAAGAAATCACAGTGTTGGCGAAGTCTGTTCTTTTTTACTGTATTCCCACTGACATTTATTGATGTTAAATGACTGGTGAAGCTGAACCAGTCTTCACGGTCGGTATACCAACGTTTCGGTAAATATGCGGCGTTCTTTGATATGTTTGATGATATCAACACAGGAAAATGATCGCTCTGATGAAGATCTGGAAGTGGTTTCCACGTCCAGCGTGTTGCAAGATTTGGACTGTATATTGAAAGATCGATGGACGAGAATGTTCCATTTCTAGCGTTAAAGTGAGTGCTTACTTGTGTGTTTAAGAGTACGTATTCGTTGTTGAGTAACAGGTCATCGATTCTGCTACCGGTGTCATTCGTTCTAGAGCAGCCCTATGTGGTGTTGTGAGCATTAAAGTCGCCTAGAATAAGAAATGGAGGCTGTAGTTGATCAATCAGGTCTTGTAGCTCTTAACTTTGCCATGAGGTCTTCACTTTGCTATGAGGTGTCTGGTAGGTATATGCAACATATAATCTTCAATGGCTGGTATAAGGATTCAGCCATCGCTTGTAGAAGTGTATTGAGATGGACTTGACAGGATTATTATGCAGATTAATATGGCAAAACCGCCTCTAGCTCGTCTATCAGGTTCTACGTCACTGCGAAAGGTTTTATAACCTCTTAAATTGAAACGGTCTTCGGGTTTAAAATGGATTTCTTGTAAGCACACACATCGGTGTGTGATTGGCCAGTAGCAATTTCAGTTTGCAATAATGCAAGATACAGCCGTTAATGTTCCATTGAATAATATTTTCCATAGTTGTGATGAAGTTCAGCTGCTATGGGATAGGTGGGTCCTGCTTATTTTTTGCTTTTCCTCTTGGCCATCCTTTTTCTTTTTGCACGGGATTTTGCTTGGATAGTTTGACTGATAATCGTTGTTTTCCACGCTCGTTTCTGAGCCAGTGGTCGTGTCTTGATCATTGGTAGTGGAGAATTTCGTTTTCTGTTTGAGGAAGTCCTCCTTGGTGTATTTTGGAGAACGAGGCGTTCGACTTCCGTAGCCTCTTGCCGATTCGCCTTTACTGGATGAGGCTGCGGCGGCAGCCACTGGATTTCTTTCTGCCTCATTTGGCGGGGGTACTGAAGATTACTTTTCACTATTTCACTTTGAGTGTGTTTAATTCTTCTGTTTACTTTTTCTTGTAAGTTTCATTAAAATACTTTTCTTTGCAGCGAGTTATTGGAGGCACTAGTTCTTTCACTATTAATGAAGGCAAAGGTGTACTTTTGTAACTGCTTCTATGTATGTGATGTTTCCTTTATTTTCAGGGAACACACATTTTTTTGCCTCAGGATAGCAGATTTTTTGTCTGGCTTTTACTTGTTGTATTGCTGCCTCCTGCTTATAGATTGGTCAGTCCCTTGGCCTTGATGAATGCTGCCCGCTGCAATTGATGCATTTGATAGGATTTATGCTTATTATTTTCTTATTATTTTTATTATATTACTTTTTGGCGCAGGTGGAAAAAAAACTTCAAAAGGCGAAGAGCAAAACTGGTTGCTCAACAGTGTGGGATTACCTCATGATAGGTACCGCACTAAAAATAACCACCTGTTTGTTCTTCTGAGCCCAACCTGTAATCGCTTTCGCATTACTCCGGGTTGCGATATTTTTGTACCCCAATGTCCAGGGTTCGGTGTCGACTTCCGCGCACAGTTTTTCCAACATTGGATTTTGCTATTCTTGATAGCGTTCTGGAGAATCTTCCTCACAGCCTTGTGCTTCGCTGAGAGCTCTGAAAGCTCTGCAGATATTCTTCTGAGGGATCGCTGTGTTTTTGTGCGGAACCTGGGGCAATTTTATTTAATTCTGCTATTTCTTCCGTCCACCTATAGGCTGCATGTTTTCCGTTTCCTATCTTTTTAATGGGCATAGAGGCGTCGCATGCTTTGGTGATGAGGTTCATGCTTGCATCTACGAGGGTTTCGGTTTGTGCCCTGTCCAGTGACCCTACTGACGATTTAAAGGTAGTCCCCACACCGTTCTGTATCCCACTTTGAAGCTTTCCCTTTGTCCGTTTTCGCTGTGTTCCATTGTTTGTACCGTTTGATGAGATGAGCGTGTCTCTCTCGTCTTTCATTATCACTTATCTGGTACAATAAATATAGGTGGTCACTACCAGAATAATCCTCGATGACTCGCTAACCTCGTTCCTTAGCCGCTAATCTCTCCGACGTGAGCGTGGTGTCTGGGATAGAGTTTCCGTACCCAGGTCTTCTATAGGTGAGGATGGAGCCCTTGTTCACAACTATCAAACCCAGTCGTGCGACTATTTCCAAAAATTAATATTCCTCTTGTGTCTGTTCGAGACATGCCCTATTCTAGTTCCCTCGCGTTAAAGTCCCCGGCCACTTCGACCTCAGTTTGAATACTTGTTACGCAGTCTTCGAGGTTCTCGAGTTTCTGTCGGAATTCTTCAATGGAGTCATTTGGGAACAGATAGCAGCTCACGTATGTCATTCTATCTATCCTCGTCCATACATAGTGTGAGCCTGCTCCATGGCACTCCACTCGAATTCGACTAGTTTCGGGAATCCGTATGACCGCAGTCAGAGAACCATGCTGTAGAACTTTTATCCCTGTACGGCTCACAAATCAACGAGATGTCCGTTATCAGCGCGTTAATTAGCTTGTCGAGAAGATCCGAGGCCAGTCTACTACGAATTAAATTTCCCTGTAGCATTTTCTCGAGTTTCCTATTCTCCTCTGCTTCAATGCATCTCTGAATACAATGCAGTCACCTGTTCCAGGTATGTGGTCTGTCCCTCTTGCGTCGGTTCGGGTCGCGCAGAGTACGCACGACGGGCTATTTTGGTATTCGGTACGTTTGTGCCGTTTTACCATATCTTCAGCACACGTCGCTCCTATCCGGTCCTTTGCAATCTTTTTTCACGTGACCGTAGCAAAGGCACTTAAAACAACGGGGTACAGCAATTCTTCTTTCTACTGGACAATTGACCCAGTCTATCTTAACACGCTGTTTGTGCAGAAGGGGATGGCTACCGTTTCTTCCATCACAATGGCCAGCCTTTGCTCGCGCTTGTTAGGCTGCAGCACTGCTACCTTCACGTCGTACGGGTCATCATTAGTTTCTCTTTGGATCTCTAATCTTACCTCTTCCTCTGTGTTAAGGCAGTCCAAATCTCGTATAACTTCGCGTGCCCGTGGCCTCAGATTGCGCACGACACATGTATCCCCTAGTGCACCCTGCTTTGTCTTGTGGAATGATTTGCACTCTTGTGTCTGGTTGCCCAGTTCTACCACGACTTTGCCGTCTCTGATCTTCCGTATGCCTCTGACCTCGATGTTTTCGTCTTCCGGTCTTATCGTGCTGCGAAGGGTATTGACTACTTCTGCAAACAATTTGCCTTCAGTCGCTTTGTTAAGTACTGCGTTTGCACGGGCTTTAACTTTCTGGTTTTGGTCTCGAGGGGTTCTGTCTTTCGTAAGGGGCTTCTTTTTTCGCCGAACCTCCGTCCAGTTGCCTTCCCCTTGGGGTTCCTTGGTGCTGGCATTGGCGCCATTAACACCCTCGTGTCCGTTCGTGCTGCTCTCTTTTTTTCCCTGTGCATGTGTGATATGCATCGGCACGATATCGCGCCATCTGCTCTATCGTATGATATCGACACTCCTCAAGGCGACTGATGCTTTCCTTTATCTCAGTGCTTTTGTTCCTCTGCATCTAGACGGCGCGTCGCATGGTCTCCAACAGTTCTATCATTACAACCAGTTGCCTATTCACGGTTTCTCCTAAATTCTGAATCGGGGACTCCTCAGCCTCATTGCCTCAGAACAGACTTCAGAACAGAAGTGGGGGTAAAGGCCACTGGGGGTAAAGGCCACTGGGGCCAAAGGCCACTATTCGTACGTGGTCAAAGGCCAAGGTTCGAGGCTGGGCCCGCTATTATAGAATGTCATGTATGACAATTGTTACAAATTGACACCCCCGCCAGACACCCAGCTTATAGGCTACGCAGATGATCCTCATTATCTGCTGTAGCAACGGTATCAACTTGGAGATGAAAGTGAACAAACCCTTTTTAGGGTAAAAAGGTGACTTCACAGGAGACTTCTACAAATGGCTGTGGAGAAAACTGAAGCAGTGTTAATCACGGACCGAAGAGCATCCCGTTCCACAAATATTCGACTGGGGGACCTAAAATTCAACTGGAGTCGCCAAATAACCTATTTAAGAGTCGAAATTGATCACAGACTCAGCTTTGATCCGCACATTAACAAGACTGCCGGCAAAGCAGCGAAGACATGCTTCGACCTCTCCCGATTAATGCCAAATGTGGGGGGTACAAAAGAGGCGAAACATAGAATGATCTCTTGTACAGATCATTCCCAATTGTTGTATGCGGCCCCAGTGTGGGCTGATAAACAAGGTAAAGCTTGCTGAGGTCGAAGTACACGCAAGTACTGAGGAGGTTGGCGCTGAGAATGGTGTCAGCCTACCGCACGGTCTCTGACAGCGCAGTAGGGGTACTGGCCATTGTACCTCCTGTAGGCCTGTTGGCGAGAGAACAGAAAGCCATCTACGACGAAGTGAAACTATCTGACCCCGTTTGTGACTGACCTCTGATCAGGACGAAAGAGGACATCAAAAAGAGGGCACGCACTTCTCTCCTGGCAGAATGGCAAGCAAGATGGACAGCGACACCAAAGGTGGACCTACGTGATAATACCACTATCGTACCGTCGTTCAGCAAGAATTATAGGGGATTACCCCACGGAAGGGTGTAGATTATTCAAGGTGTACGGAGGCAGGCAGGTAGCAACCCTAATGCTCCCTACGCGCCAAAGAGAACTTCTGCTTAAAGTAGAGAAAATCTAGATTGGATGGTTTGTTTGCCCCATCAGAATTAAACGCCAAGTCAGTGTATGCTATAAATGTTTAGACATCGGTCATATCTCCACTTACTGCAAGGGACCGGATAGAATCGGTACATGCTAGAAATGTGGCAAAACCGCCACACAGCCAATGCCTGCAGAGGATCAGTACATTATATTGTCTGCAAAGATAAAAGTCTAGGAGACAATCATATCCTGGGTAGCAATAAATGCCCTCTCAGCGGAACTAAAAAAAACTTAGAATAATAAACAATTCCTAGGTTCCTACAAGTTAATTTAGGCAAAGGTAAAACATCTCAAGAACTCCTTATAAAAATGGCAAGGGAAAGACATATGGATGTGTTATTGGTTAGAGAGCAACACGATATTGACGAAATATCCTATTGCCAGGACTCGACTAGGCGTGCAGGTATTATATTACTTAACCCCAAACTGAGAATACATTTAAAAATACTTACCAAGCATTTGTTTGGGCAGGTACGGACAACCTAAAAATATATAGCGGCTATTTCTAACCTAACGACTTAATTGACAATTTCACGAAACAAATAGATGAACTGGAGGCAAATATGAGCTTCAGGAGAAATAGTGTCTGGAGACTTTAACAGCAAGTTCCCGGAATGGGGTGAAAGCAGATTTGATCGTAGAGTTGAGATTGTCTGCAAATTCATGGCGAGGAAAAATCTGGTGGCTTTAAATACGGGGAGTTCGTGTACCTCTCAGAGAGGTGCAGTATCTTCCATAATAGATCTAACAACAGGAACTTTAAAGATAGTTTCAGGACTGGCAAGTTCTTGATGAGACACATATCGATCCTCTATGTAGAATTTTCCATTTCACTCACTGCAAACAGAGCTGAAAGTCACACGTGGGCTCAGCTGTTCTTCCAATCAACGGAAAGAAAATAACCGATGTTCAAAAAATTGTAAATACATCCCACATTTCTCCATTTCTACCAGAAAACGTTGACAAAGTCACAGACTCGAGTGGAAATCGGTGATGAGTAAATGCTGATATTAATTTAATAAGAGTATTTTTCTTGTCCATGTAGCACACAATATGATAATTAACATCTTTATATATTTATTTTATGATTATATTGTTTCAAAAGTACAAAAATAAAGAAATTTAAAAAATGTTTTTTAAAATATATTTCATAATTATTGTACAAAAGAAATAAGTCCAAGGTTTAAAAACGGTTCTGTACATCACAGATAAGCAAGTTTGAAGTTGCAAAGAATTTTTTTTCAAATTGAGATTGGATATGTTATGTTTATCCCAAAATTTAATTTAGGATTTTTGTGTGTATTTACAATGCTAACTGAATTTTCATATTTATGTCATTCTTTACCTTGTTGAATCATGCATGATATAATGCCATTTAGGCCGATATACCACGTCTGTAATAGGACAAAGTTATCAAAATTGGGTCTCTGAATGAAAATGTCGGTATTGATGTTGATAAGTTACAAAAAATATGCAAATAGTGTTTTCTGCATTTTATATTTTCTTAACATTTTTTACTTTTTCGTATCAATAATGGTGTAACTCCGTTTAAGGTCGATAAAGTAGTTAAAGGTCGGTAAAGATAAACCTCAGAGCTTTTTTCTCTGAACATTATTGTATGTGAATCGAGTTTGTCTTGTCCCATAGTAGCTCAACACTCGTCTCTAGCTCTTTTGAGTTTACTAAATAAAGGGCACACTTATGTGGGCTGAATTCTGTCCCATTTTATGTTGGGTATATGAAAAGCCAAATGTTGGGTATATGAAAAGATACCATTTGAGTCAGCTGCTGTGACAGATTTTTTCATCCACTCGACAAGTTCAAACCGAAATAGACGAGAATGAATACGCCGGTCTTATAATATATCTGTTTTCAACTCAAATAGCGTATTTATCAAATTGATTTAATTTTTATTTTTGTACTGCAACTAATTATAAATTTGTATATTTTCATTTTTTTTAGCAAATTTCCAAATTCGTTTAATACATTTTTGAGGCATCTTGGGCTCTGAGGCCCCAAGCTATAGCTTATTTAGCTGAATGCTATATCAGCAACTGCCTCTATGGTAAAAACTCGGGTTTATGGCACAAGATTCATAGAACACCAGTGCTGCAATAGAGCAATACTATTAAAATGTAGTATGTTAATTATGACTAAATATTACGCTCTAAAAATTTAATAAAAATATCGCTGTTTCATTACGTTTCGGGCACGGGTATTCACCCATTGACTGGAACAGCATAGGATTAATTACAAAATTAGGGCCTACATGTAATGACAGATAAAATGCACTCAGAAAAATCTCATGTTTGAGAAAAATGTTCCAATTTTGATTATCCTGTTTGTTTTGAAGAAAAACGTTAATATTAAATATTAATATAAAACATTTATTCCTAAGACTAAAAACAAATAACCCAAAACACTGTTTCGCATTGGCGGTAAAGCCGTAAGCAAGTACAAAGCTTGAGAGCCGAATTGAGATGTTTTGGTCAACAAACAATCGCGGCACGACCGCAGTGCTCTCGTCAAAAGGCTTCACTTTCTGAGGACAATGTCATCTCCATTTATTCTAACCTCCTTGGCTGTGAATTTCCACGAACATGCGCTACTTCATGCTTACTCCGAGCTTAAACTAGGGGTCGACTGGGAACAGCGGTTGCCATGGTAACTGTACCGCCCTTACTTCCAGCTTACGCTATGCTTCCGTTACTTCATGTTTATTAGTCAAGATTTTGGCTACTTCTAGCTTACTCTAGAAGTATATTTTACTCAGTGTTTATTAGTAAGGCGGCAAGAGTCCATCCACCAAGTTCACCATTCAAGCTCATTGTCCATCATCTGCTGACATTACGGTTCGCTCTATTTGTTTGCAGCCGCCTACTCGTCAGTCGCTGCATTGAAGATGCAATGGGACTAAGAAAGGAATTATCTAATTAGGAAAATTTTATAGGTGAGGAAACAGCTCGTGTTTAGGAAACGGGAGAAAGGGAGCTGCTCAATCCACCCACTTACTCTTGCTGGAAGGGGAGGGCGGAATGTGAAAGGGAAGATGTCTGGGGCAGATCAGCGTTCCTTTGTAGGTAGGGGAAATCAGGCTGATTGCACAGATTCTGCCATCCAGCTCAATATTATTGTTATACTATTACTATTGTTATTGTTATTCTTATTTAAAGGCGCTTCAACTTCTAGGGCCATGGGCGTACATGTCAATTTATTTTAAGAATACAGTCGACTCCAGTTATTTGTGAACTTTTGGGGACAAACATTTTTGGTTCACTATATCCGATGTGAAAATTAAATTGATTTTCTCCATAACGAATGATTTTATTAATATAGAGATATAGCAAAATGCATTTACAAGCACGAACTGAATAATTCAATATCTTTAGTTGTCCTTACAAAAACCAATTTTTTCAATGGTTTGCTTATACCTTTTCATTAGTAATTTCTTTAGATCCTTCTCCAGAGTTCGTGCTCTCTCATGCGTGATTCTACACTGTCCTCTGTGTCTGAGTATCGTAATGCAACGCTGACACCCTGCAGGTACGTCTCTCCTTGCTCTGTTGGAACACCGTCCCACACTCCGACGGTCCTTTTACTCGCCAAATAACAAACATGCTGCTTTAGGTAGCGGGATGGCGCAAGCGGCTAATGAAATTGATCGCTTTTCCGCACGGCACGGTGGATATCGGTAGGCAGTGGCAGTCGCGTGCTTCCTGTCGCCTATGGGGCAATCCATTTTAAGTGGTCCAGAGTTTAATAAATTGGTGTCTCGACCATTTCGAAAAAAAAATCACATATTGTACATAAATTTCCTTACGTTTTGGCTCAAAAACATCTTTTGTATTATACCCGATTTACAAATGGCGGCACCGGGAGTGGTAGCTCAATGCATCAACTGATGTCACTGCAGCGCCTCTGACCGGGACGTCCTAGGTTCGAGTACTGACGGCGGCAGGATTTTCGACACTAGCTTTTCAGCTAGGTCGAATTCAGTCGCTGTCTGGAGGAGATTTCTAGAGACCGGCTGCTCTGATCGGTAGTTTTCCGTGGTTTCTCCGATCAACACCAGGCGAATGCCGGAGCAGTACCCTACAAAACGGGCCACGGACCGCGCGCGATCTGTCCTTCCTCTCCTTGTCCTATCCTTTCCCCTTACACACACACTAACATGCACTACACTACCACATATTCCGGGAGATCGATCGGGAACTTAGAGCTTGTCCCGGCTGGGGTGGTGTCACGCTGGTGGGGGAGTCCTGGTTAGGGGGAAACCCCACTAGCCGACGGTAGGTCGGCGCCGAATCTCGCCATCCAGCGGGGAAGATCACCGCCATCTCCCGAGAAAAAAAAGAACATGCACTACACTAACGGGACTAATGAGCGAAGAAGTTGATGCACCCGGAAACACGAAAAAATCAATCAATCAACAAAACTTGAAAATTACATTCTCTTAAAAATTGGAATTTTGGATTTTTTCCAAAATGTGTAGCCGAATAAGGCGGTGAAAAGTGCCACCAAACCAAATCAATAATCGCGATTATCATATGAAAGAGAATAAAAAATGACATAGATTTACAAAAAATCAACCTTCTAGGGCAATCTACTGCAAAGATACGAGAAACGTGTTTTTTCTCAGCATCTATTGCGTGTATCAGGCTGGAAAAAAATTGCGGAGACGGGAAAACAGTTCAATTTAAAGGTTTTTTGTCAACAAATTTTGACGCCAAATTCATATAGAAGAAAATAAATAATTTTTTGAAATAATTTTCGACATGATAACGTTGGAGTACTGTCTCAATTTTCCCCCTAAAATTGGTCTTATAACATTCTATAACATATTTTTTTCAGATTTTTAAACAATGTGGACGGTAGTGAAAAAAAATTAAAACCAATTTTTTCAGTTTAAAGATTTGAAATTCGCGCCTAAATGTGATCGGAAACACTTGTTTCACTTACGTTTAAACAGTTTATATTAAAATTATTGAAAGGCCTTGCTTACCAAGATGATTTGGAACTTTTTGCTGACAAAGGTTTGTTTTATGTGGATTACGTCGATATATTAATATTATCGACATACAATTATCAACCCCCCTTTTGCTTTTAGATTTATCTATTGTTTCTAATATGAAACCAACTATTCGGTTTTAGGTATATTAAACATTTATGTTTATAATATAAATCAAATTACTTAGTAGTAGATTTATTAATTGCTGACGATTAGACAATACTAGACAATTAATCATTGTCACATTCTTCAATGCCTGGGATAACGCATTTGTTTATAAAGTCTACTCAACATTTCTATTTAAAAATACCTATTCGAAAATAGAACCAACTAGCACAATCAAATAAAACCAAGAACATAGTTTAATAGTTATTTGATACTAATTTATTGCTCTAAACAGAAATTAATTACTCTTGCCATTTATGTAATGAATAATTTTAAAAATTACATAGCTATGCACCCACGTACGACATTTGAAATTGGAGGCTACCAACGATTACAAAAAACGAAAATCTATTAAAGTAATAAATTAGCATGGAATAAGTATTTAATTATTTCATAGGTTTTAGTTGTTTGTACCAGTTCATACTCTCCAATTTCCTACTCGAATGTCGTACGTGGTTGCATATATGAAGATTTTAAAATTAGATATTTCATAAATAGCTAGAGCAATTAATTTCCGTTTAGAGTAATAAATTAGTATCAAATGTCTGTTAAATTATGATCTTGGTTTTATTTGATTGTGCTCGTTGGTTCTCTCTATTTTCGGAAATTAATATCTGGCATGTTTGGACAACTGTGATTCATTTTTTAATAATATTTATTTAATACACTGCAACATTTATAAATTTATCTATTTATTTATTTATTTATTTTACGTCAAAAAACAGTTAAAAAACTGCGTATGACGGGCTATGGGGAAAAGTGAATTGTGTGCACATTTTCAAAATTCTGTGATCCCTACACTAAATCATATACTACTTAAGTTTTGAATTTTGAAAGGGAGAAAAAAAAACAAACCTCCCATGTAATAAAATCTATTTTCAAGGATAAATAAGCAATAAATTTTGAATTTTGAAAGGGAGAAAAAAACAAACAAAAAAAAACTCCCATGTAATAAAATCTATTTTCAAGGATAAATAAGCAATAAATTTTGGCTCTTATTACTTCCTGCCGCGACAACGTGAAAACGATAATTTGAATAATTGTATTTCCCACTGAATTCTAGAAGACGTGCACAGAAAATGAAGTTACATTTATGTCCAGAAGCAGAACAAGGGGCCATCTCAGCATTTGCTCAATGGATCAGGGAAACTGGACGAAAAACCTGATCGAGATGGGGGTCATTGACCCGGAAGCTGTGTTACAATAGTTGTTACAGGTTGTTTATACTCATTTATACAGTCCAAATGGTAATTAATGCATTATGTATCATTGTTAAAATTAATGTTACTTTTCTTGTGATGCTCAGTATAGTCTCTAATTGTATAGAAACAGTTATGCAGCAGAAACGATTTCACTTGTGATTTAAACTTTTCTATTGAATTTAATCGTTTAATGTCATCTGGCAAAGTGTTGTAAAATAATGTACATGTATTGTATGTGAATTTTTTGTAATGAGCTGTTGATACTGTCACCTGATGAATATGATTTCTACGTCGAGTGTTATAGTAATAGACTTCGGCATTTTCTGAAAATATATTCCCGCCCTTAAGCAAGTCATTTTTTACAAAAACCACTGATTCGTAAATAAAAAGACACGGTAATGGTAGAATTCCTAGGTTAATGAAGATAGGCTTACAAGAATCACGTGGGTGGGATTTGGTTATTATTCGTACAATTCGTTTTTGTAATCTAAAAGTGTGGGAGCTATAAGATGTATTTCCCCAGAATAGTATGCCATATCTCAGGCGGGAATGAACATTCGCGAAGTATACACAACGAGCAGTATGAAGGCTGACTGAATTTGCAAGAATTCTGAACGCGTAGCATAATGAACTTAATTTTGTGTTCAATTCATTTGGACGTTCCATTTAAGGTTTGACTGAATTAAGGGGAACCTAAACATTTTGTTGCGCTTAACATCCAGTCAATGGTACACTGTTCATTTCAATGGAGCACAGAATTGTTTATTTGAAATGGAAAACTGCATTAAAACCGTTTTCTTTTCGTTTACTATTAATTTGTTATTTAAGGAACCAATTTGAAACATCTGATATTGTACTATTTACGGTTTCTTTATTGCAAAGAATGTTCGTATCATCCGCAAAGAGAACCGTTCTTCCGTTTCGAATCGTCGAGGGCATATCGTTTACGTAAAGTAGGAACAGAATAGGGCCTCAAATCGATCCTTGAGGAACTCCACATGCAATGGGCAAAGAGTCGGAAAGGTGCGTACGTAATGTTCCATCATTCCAGTAAGGTATTTCAACTTTCTGAGATCGTTGTTTAAGGTACGAACATAACCAATCTAGAGCAATACCACGGATTCCATATGAAGGTAATTTGAAAGTAAAATGTCATGATCAATGATGTCAAAAGCTTTTGAGAGATCTAAAAATAATCCAATAGGTGCCTCGTTTTGATCTAATGATGAGGCGACATCTTTAAGAAAAGAAAATATAGCTGTTTCCGTTGATTTTGATTTTCTAAATCCATGTTGGCAATCTGAAAGCGCGTCGTGTTTAGTGAGAAAGGTTTCCATTCGTACGTAAAAAAGTCTCTCTAATATTTTTGAAAAAACTGATAGAAGAGAGATGGGGCGATAATTTTGAATTTCATTTTTGTTGCCTTTTTTGAAGAGCGGCTTAATTTGAGCTGTTTTGAAAATATCTGGAAACGTTCCAGTGCATAAAGATGCATTAAATATGTGAGTTAACGTGTGTATAATGGCATACGCACAAGTCTTTAACAAAGAATCTGGGAATTCATCTAAACCGGACGAATATTTATTTTTTAGTTTACCGATTATTTTGAGAATTTCATAGGAAGAAGTTTCGGAAACGAACATTGTGTCTAAAATTTTGGGTGAACTGTCTGTTTTTGAATTTTGTGCCTGAAGACCCTTAGTGAGATCGGTGGGATAATAAATTAGTATGGACTGTGTATTTTAATTATTTAATGGATTTGAGTTGTTTGTACCCGTTGGTACTCTCCAATTTCCTATTCGAATATCTTTTGTGGTTGCATATATGAAGTTTTTAAAATTAGTTATTTCATAAATGGCAATAGCAATTATTTTGTTTAGAGTAATAAATTAGTATCATTGTCTGTTAAATTATGATGTTAGATCGATTTTGATTGTGCTTGTTGGGTCTATGTTCGAATATTTCCTCTATTTTCGGTGTTGCGTCATGCCTGCTTACACCAGTTTTCGGACCGAAAATACATGGCAATTCATTCCAAATTGTGGCAACTAATTGGCAATTAATTAGCAATAAATCATTTGGGAGTTTCCGTCCAGCTACGAATCTAATTTAACGTATGTGTGTGCTGGCGTCGCGTCAAGCCAGCTCACACCAGTTTTCGCCCCGAAAATACGTGACTAATTCCAAATTATGGCAAGTAATTGGCAATAAATGATTTGACAAGTTTCATTGTGGTGTGCTGACCTGACTGTTCCAGTTTGATGAACTAGCTGAACAGGCCAATACAAAAATAGTTAACATGTTCATGGAACATAATTAAATAAATCCTCCATTCCGGCTCAGGGAAGACTTCTTCTATTATGACCTAAGCTGCCTAGTGTTGAAATTGGTGGCACTGAAGCGATATATGTAAATGAATTTGAGGCGTTGTTTCGTCGTATGTATTTATTTTGGCATAAAGCTTTTTCGGCCGCATTGCGACCACCTTCAGTGCTACACTAAAAATAATAATAATAATAATAATAATAATAATAATAATAATAATAATAATAATAATAATAATAAATAATAATAATATAATAATCAAGTGTAGGATATTATTATAAATGAAATTAGAATTTTAGTGAAATAGAAAATTTTGCGTATATATATAAACATAATTTTGAATAGAGTACTAATAAAATAAGAAAATTAAATGAAATACAAATAATGTAGACAAATAAATTTTAATTTTAATAAATTGAGATGAGCAAACTGACATACCTATTCTGAGGCGGCTGGGGGCCTCGAAGATCGGGCACATCTAATCGGGCAAGGATAGGAAAATGGTCGCTTCCGTGGAGGTCCTCCGAGACAGTCCATTCTACAGTCGAAGATAGTGATGGATTGCAGTAAGCGAGATCGATGAGAGAAAAGGTTCGATGCCAGAGAGAAGTGAGTGGCATAGCCAGTGTTTAGAAGAATCAAGTGCAATCTGTCTTATGTTTTCGAGAATGATATCTTAAGAGGACCTTGCTGCACCCCAGACTAGACTGTGAGCTCAATGCTCCAAGAAATCTCCAAGAATGAGAAAAGAGAGGGGAGTAGTTGAGAGGAGTCACAAGTTTTTCGTGCGTCATGGCTTGTCCAGGTGGAATATAGACGTTGCAAATAGTTATCGAGATAGTGCGGAAATTCGCACGAACGCAAGATGTCTAATGAGTGGTTCGCACGTCAATTTCTTTGGACACCAGGGAGTCTGTGACAAATGTAGCGACTCCGCCATGGGCACGAAGGAAATCATCAATGTCTTGCCTATAACAAAAGCCGCGACGAGAGAGGGTATACTCAGGAAGATGTTTCCTGCAGGCAAATAACGGGTCTATAAAGACCGGATAGGAAATCAGAGACATCAGCTTTCATTTGTCTAAATGAGTACGAAAGCCATTGAGGTTCCACGAGAGGAGAGAGCCATGATTTCTAGTTATGATTCATAATTATAGTTCGAGTTATGAGCCATGATTTCTAGTGTTAAGTTTCTTTTGCTTCTTGGGAGATCATGTGTTGGGTTTATTTTTCTTTTTCCTTCTTTGTTGAGGTGTGATGGACTGAGTTCATGTGGGACTCCTCGTCCCCTGCAGAGTCGTCTTGGCTGCTGGTAGAGAGAGTCGCATATGTCGGAAGACCACGATACAGGCGACCTGGATCTAGAGATAGGGTCTATAGGCCTCGGTTTCTCTAGTTGGCACCTTTGTGTTTATCGAAAGAGTTGCCTTTTACTTCAGATGGGACAAGGTGCCTAGTGTTTGCATCTCCGCAGACTTCTTCGAAGGATACCTGACAGGCAGCGTCGCGCACAGAGGTCACTTTCGGTGTCTGAGTTTGCGAGTTTGAGGTCTTTTTCGAAATGCCTTTTGTGAAACTTCGAACCATATTTACATCGTTACGTATCTGGTAACGACGTCGTGCCTCAGGAAAAGAAACTCCCTGAGACCCTGAACTTCTGAATCTCCCTTTCCTTCAAGGAGGGGAATTGGTTCGAGTTCGATAGGCGATTCCCAGAACAGTTTACGGACCATGGATCTGAGGATCAGTTCGAATCATTACGATTCTTTTCCACAGTGTACGCAGACTGCTGCACTCATACATCGGGTCTGCGTATGGCAGAACCTCTGGCATTTAGAGCAGCGCAGAGGATATTGCACATACCGCCTGACGCGGATATGGTAAAAGGTACATGATATTTTGTCTAGCAGAGATGGACGATCAAGGTCAGTATCAGGGTAGGGGTGGGAGTGAGTACTCCATTCACTCTACGCTCGATCCTGTAAACGTCAGTCTCACTTTCAGCCAAAAAGAAAGCTTTCAGGTCTTCTCCCGTACCTGAGGCGAAGTTTTCATGATTCACAAACACCCTTGCAGAATCGGGTGCGTGGACACATGCACCTGGAGGCCGGCTATTTCTTTTAACTTAGATTTCTGGTCGTCAGCACGGCATTTAAAAAGGATTGTGCCGCTTCTCTGGCGAATTACCGCCTTATACTTGTCAAATTTTCTATTTCTCTGGCCGCTTTAATAACACTTACCACTCTTCATTGTTTCACCACCATTACTACACGACATAATGAGGAAACGAGGGAAAATGTAGATCGAGTTTCACCTACTAATCTCTCTTCTTACAAAAGAGGCCGTTCAGCATATGGGGGCAGTGAAAAAGAAGGGAAAGAAAAAAATAGGACGTTATAAAACAACGAAATTGAACGATGAGGGAGAAGAAAGAGGACTGGTGAAAGAAAGGAACACTTTAAAGCCCTCCCTGAACCGCCCCGCCACACACACACACACACACACGTCAGGACGTGGACCGATCCACCTCGACGTGTAAATCGTCTTTTTCCGCTGCGGCATTACAGAACTTTCTCTATTAATATACTGCGTAGTATGCATACTGTGCAGCATAATGGTACATTGTTTTATCCGAGGAAAAAAATTGAAAGAAAAATTCTGGACCATTTTTGAGATAATTTCATTTTTGAAAAAATATCCTTGTAGCTCATGTTAAGTATTTCTCAAAATTCAAACATCCATTTCAATTTGCAGAGCCCCCGACATCAACCGTATTGGGTTATATCACTTTTGGAGAAATTGTGTATCGTGTAGGCACAATTTTTGTTCATAGACGGAAAATAGATTGCCAAAAAACATTTTCTTTATATAGAACTCACAAAACAAGAATTCCTACCACCCAAGGTGGTATTAGAGAAAGTCATTACACATAGGGAGGGGCGCCCAGAAGGGAGGCAGCTGGGGGCAACTTCTGAAACCCTGACTTTACCGGGGCCCCTACATTTTATTTTATTCGAAACAAAGAATGTATTTACATCTAATTCAAAACAACCGTTTCAAGTTATTCCTGTTGCAGGGAGAAATAAATTATGTTGGTGTAGTGGGGGGGGGGCGAACTGTTCTTTGAAACAGACTCCTACTGCCTCAGGTCTCTTTTTTTCTTTGCATACAGAAGCTCCTTTTCTGTATAAAGGACCCACGAAACGAGTTATTCTGCCAAGAAAAAAAACTAATTTTTCTATAACTTTATATACAATACTTTATATTATAGAGAAAGTAAATACAGTCGACTCCGGTTATAGTGAACAGTCAACTCGGATATACAGCATATGGGGTGGGCGGTGAAAGTGAAAAATAACAGTCAACTCGGATATAGTGAACCCTCGGTTATAGTGAACTTACCGTTTACAGTGAACTCACTGGTCCCGTTTCACTTACATTACAAACAAGCGGAAGAAGATTCGGTTGTAGTGAACTTTAACCTCGGCCACAGTGAACGTAGGTAATACGTCCTGGAAAAGAATATATCGCCTCAGTGCCACACACTTTAACACTAGGCAGCTTGAAAAAAATATAGGCGGCCAAAGGTCATAATCGAAGAAGTGTCCCCTGAGGTGAAGGTAGCGGTCCCGGAACGAGCACCTTACACTAATGGCCTGACTTTGACTTATTGGCCCTAGGCTGCCAAATGTTTTAACGCTTTTTATTCTTTTTACATAAAAAGTTATTTATATTTTGAATAAAAAATGTATATTTGTAACCGATGCAAATATTGTACACGTATAAGTAATTGATTATACATTTGCATTTTTTTTAAAAGATCAAACATTTTTAGGTCAATAATTTAAAAACATAATAACTACAAAAGAATTGGATATTAAAGTCAAAATAACATTTAGGTGTACGTACAAAATATGCGTTGTCACACAGAATTTCGTTTTCTCGCTTTGATCTCGGCAAATTTCTTAACAGTGACTTCACACTCTACGCGTCCTAAAATGTCATTTTCTATGGATTACGGAAATAATGCATTCAATGTGTCTTGTTTAAGTCTCCATCTCAGAATTTTTTACGCTTTCCAAGGAGAGAAAGATCGTTTGCCATTTGCATTAGTCACAGTCACTTCTATACGCAGAGACAGATTTTTAAACGCA